>CABHPH010161785.1:0-21257 GCA_902168325.1 Peromyscus nudipes | reverse complement strand
TTTGAGACAAGGTCCTGGAACTCTTTTTGTAGACCAGGCTGGACTCCGACTCACAGAGATCCACCTGCCTCTGCCTCCCAAGTGTTGGAAATGAAGGTGTATGCCACCATGCCCGGCTCAGCATTTCTTTATTACTGCTAGAAGGGAGGATTGTTAATTGCCAACCTAGTCATTTCCTCTAGATCCTTAAATATGAAATAAGCATGTATGAGGCTGGGGAGATGGCTTAGTTGGTAAAGTGTGTGCCTGGCAGACACAGGGACCTGAGTTCAGCTCCGAGACCCATGTAAAAAAGCCAAATGTGGTGGCACATACTGGTGGTCCCAGCATCTGGGAGGCAGTGTTGGGAAGGTCCTTAGGGGTCACTGGACAGTCAGCACAGCCCATTTGACATGGTTCAGACCAGCGGAGACCCCAACCCACAGGAACAAGGTGGACAGTGACTGAGGAATGACACCCAACGTGGCAATCAGGTCTAGTGTATGCACGTATGTGCACGTGGATTCTCCCACACATGTACCCCTCACATGAACACACACACACACACACACACACACTACACACATATACACCCACGGGAGTACCTGAAGGTCACACAGGATCTAGAAACACAGTTGGAATCAAGACCTGTGTCTAGACCCTGGGTTTAAATGTTCTGCCTCCCCACAGTGATGGTCTGTGTGGATAGAACCTTGACTTGGCCTTCTACTTAAAAGTCTAAGTTTAAAAGTTTGCACTAATTTACTTGTATGTGTGTGTGTGTGTGTGTGTGTGTGTGTGTGTGTGTGTGTGTGGTGTTGGTGTTGGTGGTAAGGAGAGAACTGTGTGCATATGCCACACTGCATGTGTGGGATTAGAGGACAATTCTCACTGGTCAGTTCTCTTCTTCTACAATATAAGTTCTGGGGAATGGAACTCAGTTTGTCAGCTTGGCAGCAAGAAGTTGTACCCACCCAGCCACCTCATCAGCCCTGAAGACCTGAAGTTTAATTCTTGCCATGTAACCAGAATCCTCCCCATCCCAGAGTCTTTCTCCCTGAGGCAGAGAAGATATTATTGGAGGGATGAGTATTGATTATAGGGATCTACAGTAAGCAGCCCTTAAGAGCTCACCCCTTCTGCAGACTTGGGGGGCAGAGGATGCTACTCTGGGATGTTTCTGTTCTCATCCGAGAAGGTAACAGAAGCTCCATTTCCCTACCATGCTCACATGATACACACATTGCTGATGACTGTGGAGAAGGTGTGCCATTCAGAAGGGGATTTGTTCATTTAGCAGTTAAAAAAATCGTCCGATTCAGCAAGAGCTGGAAGTGCAGACCTAGATGTTGGAAGACTTTTGATCGTTCCTGATGCAATTATGAAAGTGATTTTGGCAGAGGCCAAGAGGACTCTTGGCTCAAACACTTTCAGGAGAGAAGTTACTCCCCCACAGGTTCAGCAGAGGCACATCCTATCATTTGCAGCCTATGGTGCTTTGAGGAGGCAGGATAAAGTAGAGAAATATTTTAAAGATGGCTGTATCCATCTCTCTGCCTCTCTGCAGGTTCCTCCCATGCTGACTCGAGACTCATTGAAAATACAGCATAGACCTAAGGAAAGAACTTATGAGGGCTGGCTCTATGACTCGGTGGACGAAGGTGCTTGCTACCCAAACCTGATGACCTGTGTTCAATCCCTGAGATCCACATGGTAGAAAGAGAAAATCAATTCCCACAAATTGTCCTCTGACTTGCACATCCATGCTGAGGCACCCCTACGTATACACACACACACACACACACACACACACACACGCACACACACACAAAATCAGTAAATAAAAGGTAATAATTACTTTTTAAAGGACAGAATCTGCAGGCTTACTTTCTCTTATATTAGTTACTTTTCTGTTGCTGTAATAAAACACTGCAACCACCCGGCATGGTGGCACATGCCTTTAATCCCACAACTTGGGAGGCAGAGGCAGGCGTATCTCTGAGTTTGAGTCCAGTCTAGCCTCCAGATCGAGTTTCAGGACAGCCAGGGCTGATACATAGAGAAACACTGTCTCAAAAAATCAAAAAACACAAAAATGAACAAAAAAACTCAAACAAACAAATCAAATAAAAAAAAAAGCACTGTGGCCAAGGCAACTTAGGCTTATTTGATTTATTTGGGCTTATGGTTCCAGAGGGATAAGAGTCCATCATGGCAGGGAGCAGTGCTCACATCTTGAACTGCAAGCAGGAAGCAGAGAGAGGATTGAGAGGGGCATAAGGTTCTGACACACTTCCTCCAACAAGGCCACACCTCCTAAACCTCCTGAACAGCACTGTCAATTGGGGGACAAAGTATTTAAATGCCTGAGACTATGGGGGACATCTCATCCAAGTCACTGTATCTTGAAAGCCTAGAATCCCGTGTCCTACACACAGATAAGTTCACTATAATGTGCCAGAGTCTCTGCAGGGATGGTCAACAACTGCTCTAGCCAATGGCTTGTCAATCACCAGACTTATCAGTGAGGTTATTCTAGACAGTCCAGGCCGAGTCAGACCATTAGCTGACCACAGATGTCTGTCCAGACCACATCTCACAGAAGTACGAGAAATAATAAAATTTAAGCTAGTAAGTGTTAAGCCACTGTATAGCCAGAACTATCCACTGAAGACATTTACTGAATGAATGAATAACAGGGTAGCCTTTCCCCTAGCACAGAAAAAGACGCTTCAGAACCATGGACAGAGGCAGGGATGCTGGGGTTGTATTTGAACCAGGCTATACATATGCCAGGCCCTGGGGTCTGAGTGGGAATAGACGATTTAAAAGCAGGTTGGTCATGTGGGTAAAGAAACATGGTTCCCACGTGGAAGTGGGGGACCTTGCTAGGTATTTGTTAGCTCAGGAAGTCCCCAGTCCAAGGCAAGCAGATGGATTCTGGAAGGACAATGTGTGAAGTGCTCAGCCTGTTGCCAGATCCCGCCCGCCCCGCCCGCCCCGCCCCCCTCAGTTACTTCCCTCATATGTTAGAGATTACAGACAGTGCAGCAGGCATATGGGGGGCTTGGCTCATGCCTCTGGCAACTGGAGACAGTTGGTCCTTGCTGGATTTCTCAGGTGCTGGCTGCTGGAAGCCTGTGGGTAGACATTGGAGAAACAGGGCATTGCGTTGTTAGTTACTGGACAGCACTCACTGGGAGATGTCTGTGCCTCCGTTTCCTTCCTCTGCCTCTTTTTTTGCTCCCTCTCCATCCCTCCCTTTCCCACCCCCCATCCTCTTTCCTTCCCTTCCTTTCCCTTCCTTCTCTCTGTGTAGGGAATCTCAAATCCATAATCTCACAGTAACAGCAATCTTGGTTTGGGACTGCAGACCTGAAACCTTTCTTACCTATGTATTATAACACCTTGCTTCATCTTCACACCTTCCTCTGAGAAAACAGAACAGACCCATACTCACCAGCATCTGCTTCAGCTGCTTCCCTTTTATTCTCAAAGTGTGAAAACCAGGGCCAGGAGATGGCTCAGTGGGTAATAAACTCTCACAAGCACAAGCACCCGAGTTCCGATCCCCAGTACTCACAGCAGAAACTAGGCATGGTCACACATGTCTGCAGCTCCAGTGCAGTGGAAGACAGAAAAAAAAAAAAAACATGTATGGAACCAGCTCACACGCCTAGCTCCTGGTCAATGAGAGACTGTCTCAAAGGAATAAGGAGGTGGAGATGGAGAGATGGCTCTGTAGTTAAGAGCACTTCCTGCTCTTCCTGAGGACCCCACTCCAGTTCCCAATAGCTACAATAGGAGGCTCACAAACACCTTAATTCTAGCCCCAGGAGATCTAAAGCCTTCTGGTCTCCATAGGCACCTGCGCACATGTGACAGACATACACACACATACGGTTTTTTAAAATAAAACAAGGAGGAAAGGGACAGAGCAGGGCACGCCTCTGGCCTCTGTACACATGTTCATCATCCCTCTCACCTCCATGTGCACACACACACACACACACACACACACACACACACACATACACACAGTGTAAGAGCCAGAGCAGGGGGAAGGCAGTGTACAGAGTGGCAGCCCAGGAACCAGGGCCCCTCAGCACTGTATCCCCATTCTTCCTAACTAGGGATAAGCATTTAGAATTCCCAATTCAAATGCGTGAAGAGGACCCTCCCACCCTTATGTCCAATGAGAGGTCCCCAGTCTTTCTCCCTTATTGAACTCTGAGTTTCTTGGAGTCAATGAAGGCCTTTCTTCTTTACTTGAGTGTTGTTTGGGGTATCCTTTGAGTCACCACCTGTTTTTGCAGAACCCTCAAAGTGAGCAGTAAGGGTGATAATTTCCATTTGCTCTGCATCCAAGAAAGTCTGAGCCTTAAGATTTGTCTCTAGGAGCCACCAGGGGATTTAAAGGTTTCTGTGACCCACCCCGGGAAAGTCTTCCTCCCAGGAAGAACATGCCCTAGGGTGCACATCCCCAGGACTCTTGCCTGCGTCTTTCTGCCCACCAGTTCCCGTGTTTCAGGTCGCACATGTCTCCATAAGGCTGGGGTCACCTGACCATCTTTGATCCCAGCAGAGAAGGCCTTCTTTCATCTCAAGGTTCCTGACTAGTCTGGTGGCCTCCATGTCTGTTCTAGGTGATGTACAGTGATAAGATGCATGTGTAGCCCCATGGCTAGAGCTGGTGGAAGAACAATTCCCAAAAGATGAAGAACCATCACCAAGAAGGTGATGCTTGGTAGGGGTATTATCCCTTCATGGATGAGGAACTGGCACAGAGGACCAACCACATTGTCTGAGGCCTGGTGACCAGGAAGCTGAAGCTGAATTTGAAGCTGGGCAATCTGACTGTGAAGGTCATAGTTCATCACATCTTTCTGTCCACATCCCGTTTTCACACAGGGTCACAACTTCTTCAGGCCAGGCAGAGCCCTGAGCTTTGGGACTTTGGCAAAGGGGTACGTTTCTGAGTCTCAGTGGATTCTTCAAAGGGAACTGTACTCATGGAATGGTCCTGGGCTGGGTGTCAGGAGAAACTGTGAGTCCATCTGGCTTGCTGTATGACCTTGAGAAAGTCACTTTCTTTCTCTGAGTCTTAGCATCCTATTTGCTGAATGACAGCCGTTGTCCCTGAGTCCCTGCCCTAGGCATCGAGTGGGACTAATGAGATAATTCCATGGATGAGCTTTTGAAAGCCGCAAAGCCCACACAGATGTGAGGATTATTCTTATGATTCCTGGCCCCACAGGATTAGCTTAAATTTATGGAGACAGGAGGGATGGGGGCTCACAAAAACGTCCAGATGTCCAGCAGCCTTGTTCAAATAACACAATACAACCTGCTTTGCAGGGTGACCTCTGGTTTATTTATTTTTAGGAAGCGATTCATGCTGGGCTTCCCAGATCTTTCCTGAAACCATGTCTCACCTCTGTTCCAGCTGCACACATCAGGGGGCCAGGAGCTCTTTTTCTGGTATCCTTTTCTTTCTCCCTCAGGCCAAGAATTGAAGACTGGAAGCAGCTCCCTAGGATGGCTGCTGGGTATGTTTCCCAATGGTTGCCGGGGAAGGAGGCTTGTGTTCGAAGCAGGATGATCAGAGGCTCACTTCCAGTGTGGGAAAAGGCCAGAAAAAGGGTCACATGGCAAGAGGGCTGTGTCAATTGAGCTAGTGAACTTGAACGGCCTCATTCCACAGCTGAAGGACCTCTCAGGGCCTTTCACACATGGGTGAATGTCTCTCATCACCAGCCCCATTGCAACAACCATATTCCCTAATGGTTTTCAACCAGACCTCTCCCACCCAATAGCTTTTTGGGGACCAATGCTCTGCCAAGTGAAGGTGGCTTAATACTATAGTCTGGTTTCAAAGGGAGATAGGTAAGTCAGGTGGAGTTTGGCATCCTAAACTTTTTCCGAAATACCAACCTGCCCACATCTGCTGAAGATATTCTCTCTCTGCCTCCTTGCCATCCTAGGGGCATTTACAACACTTTGGGGGTGCTGTGAGGCCCTTAGAAAGCAGAAAATGCACACTTTCCTTGCAAAGCACCCAAGGAAAGAGTGGGTGTGTGAGTGTGCTGGGCATGGTGGCCGTGGGGCAGCCATCACTGACTATCAGATGAGACAGCTGAACAGGAAGAACTCAGTGTGGAAGCGGGGAGTAGCTCATCGGCCTACACCTACTTTTGAAATGCCTGGTGTGGGTCTGAGAGCACAGCCAGGCACATGTCAGGAGTGCAAGCAAGAGCTATCCAAGGTATGCACCTTCAGGCACCATGAGTCACTCTGGGTGGGTGGCTTGTGGCTAGCAGTCAGGGAGTGAGATCACAGGCTGCAGGGGATGGAGGAGTCACGCCTCCCAGGTGCTGTGCTACCAAATTGGTACACATTTTCCTATCCTGTTCTCAAGTCAGCTCTGTGATGCTCATGCTGTTATCACTATTTATGCTGAAGAGGAGGAAACAAGATGGAGAATGGTGGGGATGAAGGACTCCTGAGCAATACAGGCAGGGTAGGATTCTTCCTCCAGGATGACTGGAGAACCTATACTGGGAAGCCACAAGTTGCTATCCTGAGGAAGCTAAGAGAGCCCTGAAGACACTTTTCATTGGTTAGGGAGTCAATGGAAGTCATCTTAAAAGCAAAGCTATATAGTCCCTTCGCTCTTCCCTTCAAGAGAACAAATGAGTGGTAGGATCAAGCAGCTGATAGACTAGTCAAAGTCCATACCTGAGACCACACTAGACTCAGCTCAGTCAGTGCAATTAGACTTCCTGGCCAATCACTGGAGGTTCCTTGTCCTGAAGCCTAACTCCAATGACAATGTGTTCTTCCCCAAAGGCACCTGGGAATCCAGTCTGGACTACCTGGCTCCATGGGCAGCCAGTAGCCCATGTTATTCCTTGAATCCACAGAGTTAGACTGCCTCTCATACTGAAGGGTGGGGCTGATGCTCCCAGCCACATCTCTCTCCACTGATGTTCTGATGTTCACCTGTTGGTAGAGCGGGGAGGAGGAGGAGGGGGGGGAGGAGGAGGAGGAGGAGGAGGAGGAGGAGGAGGAGGAGGAGGAGGAGAAGAAGAAGAAGAAGAAGAAGAAGAAGAAGAAGAAATAAAATAAAGGAGATGGGATGACTCAGTTGGTAAAATGCTTAGTACACAAAAAATGAGGACCTGTGTTTGAATCCCTAGTACCCACATAAAAAGCTAGGCACTGTGGTATGTGCCTGGAATCCCAGTGCTGCAGAGGCAGAAACAGAGGCTCCCTAGGACTTGTTTCATACATACACACACAACACACACACACATATAATAATAATAATAATAATAATAATAATAATAATAATAATAATAATAATAATGAGAGAGAAAGAGCACCAATCACAATGGAAATACCTTACAATGATTTATTGTGATAAAAAAATACTCTCTTTGAAATGTCAAAAAGCATCATGGATCCCACTTCAATATCCTTTATCCATTAAGGGATCATTTTTGGATTCAATAAACACAATTTCATGCCCTGCCCCCATCCTGCTTCTCCCTCCTGCTTGTGGGGGCACGAGCCACTTCCAAAAAAAGCTCAAGCTAAGCCTCACAGTGGAGGGAACTTTAATCTTGCTGAGCACATGTTGAGAAGAATAAAACCAATTTTGTTTAGGAAACAGAGGCCACACTCAGCTGGAAATGAGCGCTGTGAGTATTCTCAGCTCTCCTTTGGATCCAGGAGGCAGAGTGAAGGATGCTGGGTGGCACTTAGAGGCCCAGGAGACTTAGGTCCAAGGAAGCATGGGAGAAGGGGTGCTCACCAGGAATCCCTATCCAAAATCCTTTGATTTTCCATGTTCCTGGTGGAAAGCAGCTCCCATCTAGGCTGCTTACAGATCAAGGCTAATCTGGGTGTAATCTCCTGCCCAGCTCGCTGCACCCTTAGCAACACACAAATACAGATTAAAGGGTTATATAAATGCAATTTTCTAATTAATCATTGCAAATCCAGCTACTGCCTGGGACACAGATTTCATTTTTTAATGTGAGAGGTTTTCTTTTTTGAGTTCAGTTTACAAAACACAATTTCTCTTCCGGTCCTTTCTAATGCCCAGTAGCCATGCGGTGTTGGTAGAGAGGTTTGGCAATTACTGGGGCACTTGTGTGTTGTGACCTCAAATCTTTAAGTTCATGATCAATGAAATGAGCCTGAGTTTGGGGCCAGTTGGTCAGATTTAATCTTGGCTGTGTGGCTAAGGATGTGTTAGCTGGCCTCTCTGAGGCCCAGTGTCTGCAGTCTTGGGACAATGATGAGAAAATACCTCAGGTTGTTGCTCTAAGAATTAGACATCGTGTTTGAAAGAACAGTAGCATGCTATGGATGGATTCTGTTATTGTTTACAACTGAGGAGGAATATTGTTGCAGACACAGTACAGGCCATAGCTGAAAAATCTCAAGCATGATCTGCCTCCCCCTCCCTCTCTCAGGGTTTTGTGACTCAGTATTTACCTTGTGTTGAGAAAAGGGTTGACAGATCCCAGAAGGATGTGAGGTGTGCTCTCCCCAGGCTCTCCAGCCCTCTTTTCCACCCCCACAGGTCTGGATATGGATAGCTGGAGTGTTGACTGGGTGCCCAAGGGTTAGTGAGAAAGGTCCGCAGTAGGGTTAGTTATGAGTATGATGGGTGGCCAGGCTGTGTGCTCTGCCTCACTGTCTCATGGTGGATTTGCAAGGACAGGCTGAGGAGGTGGAGAGCAGTTTTATTCCTGTTTGGGGGATGAGAGCATGAAGACTTTAAAGAGATGGAATGACTTGTCTGTGGTTTCAGAGCTCTCCTTAGATTGTCTTCCTCCTTGTCCTTCCTTCTCTTGCCCCCCTTATCCACAGGCCAGTCTGGCCCCAACCAGCCCAACCTCCCTAGTGCTGGGACTGCAAATATGCACCAGCACGCCCCATGCTCTTCTCTTAATGCTCTTCCCTATGGTGAGTATGTGTACACATGCTCACCTATTCAAATTCATGGGCATGCAAACGCACACACATCAGATGTGTGCCCTGGTCTGCCAGTGTCCACCTGGCTGCCGAGGGAAGTCCTGCCAAGAGTGAGCCATGGAAAGGAGATGGGGAAGGGACGATGGGAAAGCAGATTCCACTGAACAGAATCCCTTCTCTGGGTGATACTAGGAATCAAGCCCAGGGTGTGCACAAGCCAGGCAAGCACTCTTTCATTGAGCTACACGCTCAGCCGGGAATCTTGCCTGAACTGAGTGATTTTCTGTGTTTCAGGCTCATCATGTTCCTGGTGACACTGAGCAGGGTTGCAGGTTGGAGGGTCTGAGAACCTACTTCATTCATGAATGACTCAACAGGACCACTGGCAGAGGATCCCAGCTAGAAACAGAAATCTGCTTTTTTCCTCCCTTGAGTCCTCTGTCCCTTTACAATTCTTGGATGCAAGCTGTTACCTCTGACCTTGTCTGTGACCCCTTACCCTACCTATAACCTCTGATTTCATCTGTGACCTTGGACACCCTGGGCATCTCTGATCCTCAATATCCTTATCTGAAAGATGGAAGAACACAATCATATCTAACTGGAAGAGTTAGGAGTCCCTAAGGAGAAATTGCTTACAGACCAGAGAAGGGTGATGGGTGTAGCCTGAAGGAAAGAAATGGCCACTGAGAAGGGGTGCCTTGGAGACAAAGGCTAGGCAGATTCTATATTGTGTACCACACTGTCACCTTAGAAACGCCTGGGGGCGGGGCACTGCCCACGTAGCCTGAGGAGTGCTGGGTGCTGTCACTTTAAAAGCGAAGCAAGTGTTGTTAGCTGGGCTATTTTTTCAGGTGTGTTCTAATTGTGCTAATTAACTCTAAGGTAGATTTTAGCACTCCAGCCTCTATCGCTGCCTTCAAATGCCAAAACAAATCTTGCCATAATTACCAGCAATCCTTTTCATTACCGGCTGCCTAATTATCCTATTAATAGCACATCCTAAGAGACAGTATTTGCTTGGCAGGCAAATATTTGTTTTTAAATGAGAAAACACAAAGACAAACTGCTCTGTTTGCAGAAGGGCTCCAAAATGCAAAATGGCTTATATTCATGGGAAAAAATAATAATCCAGATAAAAGTGAATGCTTAATCCATTCGAAACATTGGGACATTAAGAGTCCCCACCCCCACCTGCACCCCCATGCCCCAGCTGGGACCTCCTTGTTGGGGGACAGGTGCTTCAGTGGTTCTTGAAGAGTGTTCTGTGTAAGGACTCGGGTGACCTGGTGGATGAGGTGACCCTGAGTCACAGGGAAACGTGAAAATAACATTGGACCTAAAGTCATGTTAGACTCAAAGGAAAATTGCATGGAGCCTTAAGGCCAGAGACCCTGTTCTTATGTCTGACTGACCTCACCCAGGGAGATGGTTCGGTGCCATACAAGTGTGAGGACCTGAGTTCAGATCCCCAGAACCCACAGAGAGCTGGACGTGGTAGCATGTGACTGTAATCCCAGGACTCTGGCTGGGTGAGTTCAGAGACAGAATCCCCCGAAGGTCACATACCAGCCCGTCTGCACACGAAGCATAAACAAGAAACATCTTAAACGAGGTAGAAGGCACAGACTAACATCAGAGGTTGTCCTCTGACCCCTACACATGCACCAGGTGCATGCTTGGCACGATCGTGTACACACACACACACACACACACACACACACACACACACACATACACGAGTCACTTGGAGAAGGATCAGGATCAGGTCAGACATAAGGCCTATGGCTTCTTTCTTGTCAAGCTTCCATATTGTTAAAGTGAAAATGGATTGAGTCATTAAAAAACACTACCAACAAGCAAATATGAAAGCAGAAAGGCTAGCTGGGAGAGAAAAGGAATCAGTTGGTGTGGAGCGGGGCAAGCAGAAAGCAAAAGGCGAACAGGGCAAAATACTTTACACTCACACATGAAAATGTCCTGATGAAGCCAATCATGTATAATTAGCATATGCTGATCAAAAATAAAAGATAATAAAAGTGAATAAAGTGACGTCGCTCA
This sequence comes from Peromyscus nudipes, assembly GCA_902168325.1. NCBI lineage: Eukaryota > Metazoa > Chordata > Mammalia > Rodentia > Cricetidae > Peromyscus > Peromyscus nudipes. Next base: position 10,229 of record CABHPH010161785.1, on the reverse strand, counting down.
TTCCACCCCCACCCCAGCCACCTCCTGTAATGTATGCGAACACACACACTTTGTTTTTATTTTAGAAATCATGAATGAGATCGATCACGCTATGCATTAGGTGATGTCACATGACCTATTCGGACCTTGCCACATGGCTGCCTTGTATGGTTCAGTTCAGATCCAGTTCTGCATTTGTGGCTGCATCTTCACAAGTATCGAAAGAGCACCGTATAGGAAGCTGGTTGGCACCATAAGGTAACCGTCTCTACAGATGGCCTGTGCATTCCTTCTACCTTTGCTGTTTGAAAACACTGCACAATGTGGCTACAATGCCAGACTCCACTACTGGGGCTTCTCTGCTTGCCCAGCTGGCATGTCCCTTCAGGCTGAGCTTCTGTCCCACCAGCTCTTAGAGCCCTCCCCTGGTTGTGCCAACTTTTGCTGATGCCTTTCTTCTGACTCCTCAGAGTGTCTTGTTCCCCTCCACAATGGCTGTCTATTTAGCATAGTCAATGTTCTTCATGCCCCCCCACCCCTACATACCTCAGCTCCAGTTCTCAAGAACACACGTCTGGGCTAAAATGCTTGCCACAGAAGCATGAGGACCTGAGTTTGGATCCCAAAGGATGTGTGCCTCAAATTCCAGAGCTGGGAAAATGGAGACAGGAGGACCTTTGGGGTTAGTCTAGCCAATAAGTGAGTTTCAGATTTAGCGAGGGACCCCATCCCAAATATTAGAGTGCAGAAACAGTTCAGGAAGACACCAATGTCACCTCTGACCTTCACATGTGTATGTACACATGTGCACACATATCCATCCTTCCACCCACTCACTCATCCCTACTTTCCCAAACAAAAGAACACGTCTCTGGACCCTCCGCCCCAGAGACTTTCCTAAGCTCCCACCCTCCTCCCAAGGTCCCCCCCTTCCCTGGCTGTCCTCTATTCATGACCCTTTAGGCAGCCAGCTTCTCTTCCTATTGCCTACATTGTGCTTTCTCTCTCTTACCAGAACACGTGTGATTGGCACATAACAGGAAGACAATTAAGAGCCCATTTAGGAACTGGGTCCACCCTCCACTTAGGTCTGTCCTGTTGAAAAGATTCAGGATGTCTCCACATGATCCTCCTAAGCCTTGGTTTCCTCATCTGTCAAGTGAATCAACTCAATAACATTGCTGGGGAATGAAGCAACGCCTCCTGGGAACCTGTCCACACCTGGCTCTTTGTAGGCATTAATTAAGCGGTGGTTGTTAGGGCTATTCTTAGAGCTGATTTTAATGGGGTTTTACAACTTGTAATTTGGCTGTTGCTTCTTTTCCATGTTTGAAAAAAAAAAGGTCTTTGAATTCTTCATTTTCTGAGATTTCAAAATCAAGACTACAGGCTGTGTCTAGTGGCGCAAGCCTTTAATCCCAGCACTTGGGAGGCAGAGGCAGATGGATCTCTGAGTTGGAGGCCAGCCTGGTCTACAGAGTGAGTTCCAGGACATCCAGAGCTACATAGAGAAACCCTGTCTCAAACAAAACAAAACAAACAAACAATCAAGACTACGTTCAAATGCAGTGAGTTATTATGAACAAATAATATTTCAGAAATTTGGGGCTGGTGAGGTGGTTTATTTGGCAAAGGCACTTGCCACCAAGCCTGACGGCCTGAGTGTGATTTCCAGGAGGACCGCATGCTGAAAGAACAAACCCAACTCCCCCAGGAGTTGTCCTCTGACCTTCACACTTGTGTTGTGACGCCCGTGTCTTCACCCCCCACACACACACACAAAGTAAACAAATGTGAAAAGATTCGCTTGACACGGACATGCCGTATTCTGTCAGACACTGCATAGGAGATGAGCCCTGTGTCCCTGAGGTGGACTCTGATAAACACGGCAGTTTGCATCCTTGGCAGACTCCGGAAGCTGTGCTTTACACTCTACCTTGAACTTTTCATGTCTCTACCCAACTGCTTAACTTGTTAATCAAATGAGAACTTAACCATTAAGTTGTGTGTGTATGTGTGTGTGTGCGTGTACATGTGCATGTGCACAAACATGTATGTGCAGACAGTAGACCTATCTTCAATAATTCTCCACTTTACATACCATTACCACCATTATTCTTTTTTTTTTTTTTTTTTTTGGTTTTTTCGAGACAGGGTTTCTCTGTGTAGCTTTGCGCCTTTCCTGGAACTCGCTTTGGAGACCAGGCTAGCCTCGAACTCACAGAGATCCATCTGCCTCTGCCTCCCGAGTGCTGGGATTAAAGGCGTGAGCCACCACCGCCCGGCTACCACCATTATTCTTACTACTCTGAGCCAAGGTCTCTGACTAAACCCGTAGCTCACCATTTCAGCTACAGGTTCAGACTGGCCGGCCTGTGGGCCCCAGGGACCCTCCTGCCCCCTCCCCAGCAATGGCACTGGGCACACTACATGTAGCTTTGCTGTGTGGGTGCTGGGATCTGAACTTGGGTCCTCAAGCCTGCATGGTGAATACTTTAAACTGAGCCGGCTCCCCAGCCCCTCTGCTCGGTTATTTTAAAGTCCACAGAACCTCTTCTGCTGAGGGGCTTCTCCCTCCTGTGTTCATCTGGTAACCTTGGTCCAGCATTTAAGTCCACTTTGGTGTCTGTCTCTGGGTCTCTTGCCTTCTTCGGTATCCTTTCTTGAATCCTTAATTTTGATCTGTTTCTCAGAGGACTGAGGCACATTCTGAAATATTCTTTGCTAGGAAGTGTGGCTTGGGTGGTGTGTTTTAAGTGATCAAATCCTGGGGACTGTCCTTAGCTCACCTATCAGATGGAGCCAAATTGGTTGGCTAGGGAATTCTTGCTTGTCATCCTTTGCTCATCAAGAGTCTTTTAAAAACACAATGGGTCTATCCCACTCTACAGGTACACCATCTGTCTTGGGACTGTGTTTCTAAAAGAAGGAATGGGATTAGCTGGGAAGCCTAGACTCCAGGCTGTGTGGACTCATGCCTTCAGGCACATGTAGCTCCTGGAGTGACCATCCACTTTCTGTTTTTTTCCTGACTCAACTGGCTATTTTTTTTTCTAAAGATTTCTCTTTTATACATATGGATGTTTTGTCTGCATGTATATCTGTGCACCACACACTGCCTGATTCTCACAGAGGCCAGAAGAGGGCTTTGGATCTCCTGGGACTAGAGTTAAAGATGGTTGTGAACCACCTCGTGGGTGCTGGGAACTGAACCTAGACCTTTTGATAGAACATCTGAGCCGTCTCTCCAGCTCCTACACCAGCTATTTTGACTCAGAGGTGAAGTGGCAACCGCCCCTGTTGACTCTGTAGCCAAGACTAACTCCCATATTTGGCCACGAGTCCCCCCTTCTGCTAGTATCCAGAGTGACATTTATCAGTTTGGACACTTTGAGGTGAGAGGAGCCTCCTGAACCTTGCTGGCCTGGGGTCAAGCTCACCTGCAGTTCCTCTGCCCTGTGTTCACAGCCTCATTTCTGCTGGAGCTTGCTGCAGAGGCTGTGAACACTTCTCTCTCCCCAAACACACAAACACAAGTGAACAGCAGGTGAAAACTCATCTTACTCTGGGACTTGCACCCAGTGTAACACCATCCAACTTAGAGAATTTTTTTCTTGACAGATGATTGTATTAAAAGAACAATCTGGACACATCATCCTACTTTTCTGCATATGTTCATTCTGTTCTCAATCCAGAGAAGATTTTCAACATCTCTCTCTGTCTCTGTCTCTGTCTCTCTCTCTCTCTCTCTCTCTCTGTCTCTGTCTCTGTCTCTCTCTCTCTGTCTCTCTCTCTCTCTCTGTGTGTGTGTGTCTGTGTGTGTGTGTGTGTGTGTGTGTGTGTGATGTGCATGGGTGAGTATGCATGCCCATGTGCCATTGCTTGTGTGTAGAGATCAGAGACAACTTTCTGAGTTGGTTCTCTCCTTCCACTGTGGGTTCCAGGGATCCGGGGATCGAACTTGGGTCCTCAGACTTTGTGGCAAGCTCCTTTACCCCTGAACCATCTCACTGGACCTATTATTTTCATAATCACCCAAATCCTTTTCGGTCTTTGCTGGAGATTATTTCCAGTCCAGAAAAGAGGAAAGACGTTAGTGCCCCCTCCCCCTGCCCCCCTCCCCTGTTGCCGCACTGGCACCCGGAGGCGGCTGTTAGAACCGTGTTGAACACATTTATTTCCTCCTTTTCCTAAGGATATTTTCTTTCTCCTGTATGATCTGCAATGTATATAATTTGACAATTTATTTTTTACTTTGCTTAACATCATGTCACAGCATTTTTCTGTAGTATTTTAAACAAGCAAACAAACCAAAGCATGCATTTTCATTTTGTTTGTTTTGTTGAGACAGGGTCTCTTTATGTAGTCCAGGCTTTCCTTGAACTCTCAACCTCTTCCCTCAGCCTCTGCAGTACTGGGGTCACAGGTATGGACCACCGTACCTTCTCTCAAAGCATACTTTTGATGACCCCCTCGAAGCTCATCACAGGCCGCACTATATTTTACTGTGCTGTTCTTTTAGGGTTGGGCTGTTGTCTGGATCCCCTTTCCTCCTCTACTGTTGTAAGCAACAGTGTGGTATGCTTTGTCCATTTTTAGATACTTTCTTCCGAGATGTTTCTAGAAGGAGAAATTTTATCTCCAACAAATATAAACATTCTTTTAAAAGTCAAAGCTGATTGTTATTGTGTCTGAGTGCGGGTCCCAATGCCACAGTGCACATGTAGAGGTCATAGGACATATTTTGGGAGTTGGTTCTCTCCTTTCGCCATGAGAACACCGGGAATTGAACCAAGGTTGTCAAGCTTGGTAGCAAGCATCTTTATCCATTGAGCCATTTCGCTGACCCCTAATTCCTGATGCCTATATAGTTAAACTGCTGCTATGTAACTTTGGAACAAGATTGGCTCTACCTAACTGCGGTTTTGAGCAATCCTCTCCCAGGTGACTATGGGAGACCCTTATGTCATCGACAAATTAATCTTGCTCTTGGCATTGTCCTGGCTTATTTTGCCTTATCTAATTGCTGCATGACATCACACGGCATGCGGCCACATCACCTTTAATTTAACTCTGGTCAGCGGGGTCGTGTCTAGTTTTGCTCTGCTGTTGGGAGTGCTGCACTGAAGGCCCTTGCAGGTGAATCCTTTCTCCTGGTCGCCTGCACAGCTGCTGCTCGACTCCTTGGGGTTTCTGGTACCTGCCACCTCTCTGATTCCTAAATGGCACCCTCACCCCGCCACAGCTTTCTTCTGCATTGCTGTCTTAGTCCGTCTGAGCTGCTCTCACAACATTTCATAGCTGGGGGAGCTTCTAAATAGCAGAGGTTATTTCTCTTAGTCCAAGATCAAGGCCCTTCTAGATGACACCCTTTCATAGTGTCCTCATGTGTCAGAAAGGACAAAGCTGTCCTCTGGGGCCTCTTTGACAAGGCCCCTAGTTCCATTAATGAGGACTCCACTTTCTGATCCTTCACTTGGGAGACAAGAGCTCAACATGCAAATCTGGGAAGTACAGACGCACAGCCCACAGCAGGATCGCTGCTGCCACACTTGCTCAGGGTCTGGCCTGTCGCTGCTGGCAAAACCAGGCTCTGCAAAGCCACAGCGTTTTGGCTGCTTTTATAAAAGTGACAAGTATTCATTAAATAAAACGTGTAAATAAAAAACAGGATAAAGCATATCACAATGGTTTCTATCTTGACGGTTCTTTTTCTTCTTTCATTGTTATTTTGATTTTTCGAGATCAAGATCACACTTTGTGTGTGTGTGCTTGTGTAACTCTGCAACAACTTTGTTCAGTTACCAAATTATCATGCATCATATTACAATTTCGGCTGAAGTGTGTGTGTGTGTGGAAGGTAGGGTGCTGTCCAACAAGTGTGTGCAGTCTGAAGCCCACATGCAGCCCAGGATAGCTATGATGTCACCAAACACAGAATCATAAACTTACTTAGAACATCATGGTGAGAGGGCAGTGTGTCACATGTCCTTAATCCCAGCACTCAGGAGGTAGAGGCAGGCGTGAGTCTGAGGCCAGCCTGATCTACATGCATAATGAGTCCCAGGACAGCCAGGGCTATGTAGAGAGACCCTATTTTTAAAAAAAAAAATCATGAGGGGCTGGAGAGATGACTCAACACTTAAGAGCATTGGCTGCTCTTGCAAAGGACCTGAGTTTAGGTCCCAGCACTTGAATTGAGTTGCTCCTCCCAATCTCCTGTAACTACAGTTTCAGGAGCTCTGATATCTTTGCTTCCATGGGTACCTGTACTCATGAGCGTATACCACCCCACCCAACTTCACATACCTGTGGTTAAAAATAAAATGGAGCTTTAAAAAAAGATTGAGATTTTTTTGATGATACTTTCTACCATGTGGGTCTCAAGTATGAACTTTGCAGATGACAATACATTCCGCCTCTCTGTCAAAGAATCTGACGCATAGCCCATTGCTAGGGGACCTCTGTTCCCATTATGAACCCTCCTGGAAGGTCCCTCTGACCTCCCAGCCGTTATAACCATTATCACTCCCCAGTTCTGCTGACCTGCCCCCTGTCACCCCAGGCTTCCCAGAAGACTCTGTCCTGAGACCTCTAACCCTGTCCCACTTCCCCCTTCCTTTCATGAAGCAGTGACTCACGGTATCAGTTTTGGTGTTGGAAGGTGACAGTTTCAGGTAATAGAAATTCAGAACCCTGTGACTTATCACTCATTTCCAGATCTGTGGGGCTTGTGAGAAAGTTGCCATTCAGATTTTGGCACTTATGGCTTTGGGGGCCAGAAGGAAGAGTGTTTTGGACATTTCCCAGCAGGCACCGCTGTCCTTAGAGCATCACTCACCACAGCCCCTCTGCCTTCTTTCCCCCTTTTTAATCCTTTTATTTATCTTTGGCTGATTTTTAATACAGTTACAGAATGCACATAAGACTTGGCATTTTAAGTGTGCAGTTCGGTGGCATTAAGAATTTTCCCATTATGCATCTGTTGCCATCATCCAAGTTCAGAGCTTCTACCCCACCCACGAAGGACTCTGTATCCGCTGAACTCCAGCCATCACCCTCCGTGGAGCCTCTGGTCAGCACTTCTCTGCCGTCCGTCTCTGACGCCTTGGACTAGCTCACACATCTCAAGTCCATGGACAGGCTGATAGCTGTCCTTGGTGTCTGACTTGTCACTGAGCATAATGAGCTGCATTTATGCACCCCTCCCCCCTAGTATTTACCACACTCTGTCCCATGCCATGTCTATACCCAAGCTTTGGGACATGGTGGAGATGTGACACAGGGCAGAGATGTAGCTTCAGCACTTAGCAGGTACTCCCTGAACTCGAGATTAGCAGTGGGGAAAGGGACACAGGGAAGAGATGTCATCCCTCAGGAGGCAATTCCCCTTCACCAGATGCATAGATCTGGTACTGGGTGAATCTAAAATTCAGCAGTTGTTTCTTTCTTGAGGCAATCTCCTTGGCTGGTACGGTTCTTCTTTTCAGGCCTGTCATCCATCCAGAGTAACGATTTCCAAACTATCTTTAATGGCACCAACCTTCCAGTGTTTCTAAATGGTTTCTAGAAGAGTGGTACATTAACTCCAGCAATTGCTAAGCTCTTCTGGGCTCCTATTGCTACCATAACAAAATGGTTGCAAATTTAGTGATTTAAAATAATGCAGATGTAGCATGGTGGCACACATTTGTAGTGCCAGCACTCGGGAGGTGGAGGTAAGGGGTTCACTGTAAATTCAAAGCCAGCCTGGGCATCACGAGTTAGCCAGGGCTGTATAGTGAGAACATCTTTCTTTCTTTCTTTCTTTCTTTCTTTCTTTCTTTCTTTCTTTCTTTCTTTCTTTCTTTCTTTCTTTCTTTCTTTCTGTCTTTCTTTCTTTCTTTCTCTCTCTCTCTCTCTCTCTCTCTCTCTTTCCTTCTTTCTTTCTTTTTAGTTTTTCGAAACAGGATTTCTCTGTGTAGCTTTGGCACCTTTCCTGGATCTCACTCTGTAGACCAGGCTAGCCTTGAACTCACAGAGATCCGCCTGCTTCTGCCTCCCAAAGAGTGCTGGTATTAAAGGCGTGTGCCACCACCGCCTGGCTGAGAACATGTTTCAAAAACCAAAGAAACAAACAACAAAAATATGATCCAGTCATGACCTGGAGAGCCAAAGCACTTGGCCATCCTCTAGCCCCTGGTACCCATTGTTGGACTGCTCCATGTTCCTCCCAGCTGAGTGATTAATGTCCCCCTGTCCTGAGGCCTCACTTTTGACCTATCTCTTCATTGACACCTTCTCTGCTGGTCTGATGTTGGGCCGTGGTGGTTACAACAAGCACTGAGGGACAGTATGTTCCAAAGAGACGCATGATGAGTGGTACAAGAGAATGCCATATTGACAGTGACTGACAGATGCCATGGGAAGAGTGACAGAACTCACAGCCACACCATGGTCCCAGGACTACAGACAGTGAGCTGCCACTGTGCCTCATAGGGCAACTTCCTCACAGCTGGGTCCAAAGCCACACTTGGGTCCCCAGAGGGGTCTTCCCAGCCCCCAAACACAGTTGGCTAGCAGAGGGGTCAAGGAGGCAGAGGGGCATAGCAGAGGAAGACCGGCAAGATGCCTAAGCGAGTATTCTGATGACTTCTGAGAGCAAAGTGTCCATACCCAAGCAGCCTGGGCTACGGCCTTAGTCCACACATGTATTGAATCCTGTGCTCAGGAGCAACAACAGTCATTTTAATGAACCCAGAAGGCAGTCCCCAGGCCCTAAAGATTGATCCGATCAATGGGCAGTAATTGCTCTGCTCAGCCTAGCCAGGAGCAGTCAGGTAATTTAAAATGAGATACAGAGAGGGGAATGGGGAGTGGGGGAGGAAAGGAGAGGGAAACAGACAGACAGACAGAGAAAGAGACAGAAAGAGACAGGGAGGGAGCAAGAGAGGAGAGAGAGAGAGAGAGAGAGAGAGAGAGAGAGAGAGAGACTCCCTAGGGACTGTCATAGAGGACCAGCCCTACCTGGACATCTCCTGCTGTCGTGAAGACACTTGAAGCACACTACTGTGCAAAGCACAGAGGAGAGGTTGTGACAGCCTGTCTGTCCCCACCCTGCTATGGAAGGTTCAGACTCCACTTGCATGGCCATCCATTGCCATCGGGGTTGGGCTTTGCAGTCTTCCAGAGAGGAGCTAAGACCACCTGGGGTCTCCTTTCAATTCTGGCCCTGACTTCTGACGTCCATTCTGAGTCTCAGTTTCTCCACCTGCACCAGGAGAAGATCAGGCCATGGATGAAAGAGCTATGAGCTCTGATCTGAGGTTCTGCAGTCCAGATGTGGCTGGATTCTGGGGGTCATCAGAGTCAACTGAACGCTGAGATTGATGGGACAGGGACCCATCTCCAGGAACATTGCCTGCCCCAGAGGCTCTCTTTCCCCACACTTTTGGTCTCTCTCACTCTCTTGCTGAAAGAGGGCTCTGAAATCAGATACTTAAACTCCAACCCCAACTCTGCCCTTGCTATCTGGAGACCTCAGAAGGTGTGTGTGTGTGTGCATGTATACAAATGTGTACATACAAAGGTATGTGTACATGTGGTCATGAGGTCAACCCCAGGCATTATTTGGGCAAGCTGGCCACGGAGCCCCAGGGAGCTGCCTGTGGCCTGCTCAACACTGGATTACAGATGAGAGACACCATGCTTAGAATTTTAGATGCGTTCTGGGGATTGAACTCAGGCCCTCTTGGGTTTGGGGTGAACATGTTACCCACTGAGACATCTTCCCCTTTCCCAGGAAACTGTTTTAACCTCTCCTAGCATCCCCTTTCTCGCCTGTAGATGAGGATGGGAGTGTCTAGTTCCTGGTGTTGTATGGGGATCTGATGAGGAAGGGAAGAGCTGAGTGCAGTGCCGGCTGAGCAAAGTCCTCCGCAGACACTCTGAAGGTTAACAGGTGAGTATTTGAGCTGTGCAGGGTCCACATGGAGGCTCAACTGCTCCGACACCTGCTGGTGACCAGAGTTCAATCCCCAGAACTTACATTGAAGCACTGACTCCCCAAGCTGTCTTCTGACCCCCACACTCGTGCTGTGTCACAAGGACTGGAATAAAAGCAGAGTGGGGGATGGCGTTTCACCTATAATCCCAGCACATGACAAGTGGATATGGGATACATCCCGGAAAGCTGGCTAGCTCGAACCCATGAGCTCCGGATTCAACTGAGAGACCCTGCGTCAGTGTGTAAGGTGGGAGCAACCAAGACA
>CABHPH010161784.1:0-40604 GCA_902168325.1 Peromyscus nudipes | reverse complement strand
CGTCGCAGCCTCTGGGACATTTTACTCAAGTACCGGGAAGGTAGGTGGTGAGACTAATTCCACTTTCTCTCTCCGCAATGCTATGCTTGAGAAGCATTGTGTATGTGAAGCAAGTCATATTACAATGAGGATGCAGGATATTGTTTCAGAACAAGTAAGATATTTTAATACTTTATGATACATTTGTTTTCTAATATATTATAATACTTAGAACACCTACTTTGTATTTGATCTCATAACTCAATATTAGCAGTGATACCGTCAATGAGCTAGAGTTATAGGCGATATCATTCAAAACTGGTTTTGCCCAGATTTTATTCCACTTTCAGAAGCATGAAAGATGAAAGGATGCAATTAGAGGTCATCAAAGACAAACTTTCCTCAGTTAGTCAACTTTCCACTGCTGTGGCTGATAATTAACTTAGCAGAGAAAAAGACTGTTTGGGCTCCTAATTTCAAAGCTTATGGTAAATGAGTGGCTAGTCCTCATTCTAGTTTGTTTTCTTGTTGCCTGGATAAAATACTCTGACCAAAGGCACCTTGGGAAAGAGAGGGTTTATTTTATCATATACTTCCAGGTCATAAGCTATCATTGAAGGAAGTCAGAGAAGGTACTCAAGACAGGAAACTGCAGGTAGAAAATTGGAGGCAGGAAACTGGAGGCAGGAACCATGGACAGACATGGTTTGCTGACTCACTCTCTGGGTCAATTCCTCTCTTGCTATCTTACTCAGCTCAGGCCCACCTGCCCAGGGATGGTTCTGGGGCCCACAGTGGGCTGGACCCTCCCATGTCAATCATCATTCTAAGCAATTCCTCCCTATCATACCCACGACCCCACCTGATGTGGGTGATCCCTGAATTGAGGTTTCTCATCTCAAAAGACTCTGGCCTATTCAAGTTGACAATTAATGCTAGCCACAGAGGTCCTTTTGCTTTGGACCTGTGGTAGTACAGTATATTATGGTAGATGGGGTAAGATGATCACTTCATGATGGCATAAAAGCAAAGAGGGATTAGGAGTGCCATGCTCCAAGGGCCTAACTTCCTTCTAGGAAGCCTCATCTCCTGAAGGTCCTACCACTTCCCGTTAGCATATCAGGCTGGCAAATAGGCCCTTAAAATGTAGACCATTGGAAGGTTTTCAGGATCAAAATGGTAGCACCTTCTATTACACAAGGAAGCTGAGGATTGGTGAGATGGACATTTGATAGTCTCACCTCTCTAGAGAAAGCTGACTGACAAAGAGGGAAACACATCTCTGCCTTAGAGGGTCCATTTGTCTTCCGTAATATGCTCATTTGCCATTTCAAGCGGTGGATAGGCAAATGCTGCTTTTCATCTTCTAACTGTTTCCATACTCTAGACAGGTAGGAAGTATTGCAATAAGCAGTTTATATAGAAATGTTCTTTGAACAGAACATGGGGAACAGTGAAGCACATCTCAGTGTTGAAGGACTATCAAAATTTCTGAGGCAAGGTTACACACAATCTTATAAAATGTTTTCATTTTACCCTCTTTTCCTTTCCTAGCATATGACTTTACTTTGGCTTGACTTAAAACTCGAACTTCCTTGGGGGAGATCAGGATTTGGTGAGGAAGAAAATGAGGGGAAAAGAACAATCTAGAGCCTGCCCTTTTCTTTAGCAAATAGGCAACAGTTCTGTTCTCGCAGTTCTGAGGAGTTACAGAAGGAGAACCCAGATTGAGGAGTTGAGAATGGAGCCAGCAGATAGTGCTCTTCTGTCTCATATGTTCTTGGCTTGGGTTGCACGGCTGCATGGGAAGAATTTAGGTCCTGTCTATGGAGCTGGCTTGGAGGTCAGGATGCTGAGTAGAACTCCCGGCCCCCGGGAAGCATCAGGGACTGGCATTCTCACTCTTCCTAGATGCACAGCTGCAACACTGAGAGTGAGCTAGAGCTTGTGAAAGACGCTGCCCTTGGAGCTGTCTTGCTGGAGGCCAGGGCAGGTTTTGGGGTCTGCAGCCAGAATTCTTCGTATAAGTGGGAGGCATAGAATAGGAAACACTTTGGTCTGACTCCCTTAGGGAGTCCCTGCCCATGCTACAAATGCTGAGGGTGAGGGGACAGTGCCCTTTGTTCTCAGTCATCACTCGCAGACCAGAAGAGGTTAAGTCCTCTTCACCCCCACTTGTAACTCTTCCTTCAGCCTCTCTGCTCCATCTACCTACATGCCCTTTGCGAGAACAGAAGAAGGGCCCAGAATGCAAAAATGGGAAGCTCTGATGGAAATTACTGAATGCAGCTTATGGGCACTGATTAAAATTTGAGATTGGATTCCTGACTTTCCTGCCACTTTGAGTGGGGACTAATAAAGATGATGGATGAGGGTTAGATTAATGGATTATAATTTCCCTGCTCTTGTGGATTGTACAAATTAAACAGTGCAATCCCACAACTATTGTTTGATTTAAGAATCATAGATGAGTCATTGTAAAATTTTATTAATTATATTTTAAAGATCTATATTTTTTCTTTAAAAATATTCTTTGAAAAATTATTACATATATAATATTTTGAACATAGCCATCCCTCATTGCCTCCCTCAAACTCTCCCTGCCCCATTGACACACTACACTTCCAATTTTATGCTTTTTAAAAATAACTCACTGAGTCTAGCTAGTGCTACACATATATGTACAAGTGTTGTGTCATCTACTGGGGCATAAGCTACTTAATATTAGTCATTCCCTAAAGAAAAATGGCCTTCCCTATCCCAGCAACCTACAACTGCAAATACTTCTTTGGGAACCCCTTCTCTCTTTATTCTGGAATTTGCTTTTAATTTTGAGAGTTCCATACATGTATATGATGAACTATCATATATACCTCCCCTTCCCCCTCCAACTCCTCCCATGTACTCCCAACATGCCCCTTCCACCTTCACGTCTTTTTTTGGTTATAACCCATTAAATCCACTTAGAACTGTCCATAAGTACATGGGGGTGGAGCCATCCACCAGCACATAGGAGAACTAGCAGTGGCCAAAACCTCAAGAAAGAATTCTTCTCACTCCCCAACCACAACTGGCTTGATCTTTTCAGGTGGCCACACTGCTGTGAGTTCATATGTGTATCAGTCACGCCATGTCCAAAGGATGGCATCTCACAGATCTCGTCCCCATCCTCTGCTCTTCCTTTCTTGAGTGGTTAGTTGATGCAATGTTTAAAGTTTGAATATTCAGAATGGATCTCAGACGCAGTGCAAGTCTGAGAAAAAGATCATCTTCATTAAACTCTGCTGTTACTTCTCTTGTTGTTTAATGGAGGTTATTTTCATCTTTGGAAGACTCCTTTGGAACTGTTGTACTGATTGAAGTACAAAATTAATAGTCTGCAAGAAGATTGGCTAGATGGTAGTAAAAAGAAAACACTTCCTCAAAAATGAAAATGTATAGCTCATTCCTGTAAACAACTGGCGCAGCTTTGTGAGAAAGATTTAAGACAGTGTGGGAACAAATGTTACCTGCTGAGGAGAAAAGAGATTTTCCCATCAGAACACTGGGCATCAGATGCTATTGGGAATCTTGTGGGTGTTTTTTGCTCTTTGGTGGACAGTGTGAGCTTTTGTTCAGCCCTGGTGCCAGCATTTCAGTGTCCACCATGGAAAGATCAATAATGAGGCAGGGACACCAGAGCCAGGTGGCACATCACGACAAATGCCTAGAACACATTTCAGACTGGTTGTACATTTCCTTTGTGAGCTTGGAGAGATGGCCAAGCTCCTCTAAGCTGCACTTTTCTTTGTTACAAAAGGAGACTGTCTCATTATTTTATAGGATTCTCCAAGCCAACAGTTCTCAACCTGTTGGTTGCAACCCTTTGGGCATTGAAGAACCCTTTCAACAGGGGTCTTATATCAGATATCCTGAATATCACGTATTTACAATAGTAGCAAAGTCACTGTTATAAAGTAGTAACAAAATAATTTTATAGTTGGGTGTCACCACAACATGAGGAACTGTATTAAGGGTCACAGCATTAGGAAGGCTGAGAAGCACTGCTCTAAGGAGTCAATGAACTGTTAGTGAAAGTGTATGGCTCAGTATCTGGTGTGTGGACTCTCCATACATGAGAGGATATCATCATTTCAAAGATACACAGAGATGAATTCAGGAACTGTAAGTTTTGGGAAGAATCTATGGGTAGGCTGCACCACCAGAATCAGAAAGAAACAATAGGGTAATGGCTTGGAAGAATGTTCTTTGAGGATAGAGCAGCATCTTGGGTTCCAGTAAGATCCCCTGGGAGCCATCATGGATCAAATATCTGTGTCTGTAATCTAAATTCTTTGGGAATTATTTACTTATCTTTTCCAGCTTTAGTAAAGCATAGTTGACAAGTAAAAACTGTACATGTGGCATGATGTTTGATATTTATATGCAGAGAGAAAAGATTAAACAGAACTAATTAACATGCCTATCACCTTACAAATGTACATTGTGTGTGTGTGTGTGTGTGTGTAATATTAAAGGGCTAATCTCTTAGTAATTTTCACATGCACAATGAATAGCTGTAGCCATTGTGTTGTACCACAGAATGAATCTACCATCTTGCATAACTGATGTTTTATGTGATTTAGCCAATACCTCTCTGTTCCTCTTCCTGCCCTCTCAGCCCCTTATACCACCCTTCTTCCCTTCATTTCCTTTAAGAGTCTGGATTGAGTAGACTTCTGTTTTTAGATTATTGTATTGTATGGGGACATGCATCTGAACTGCAGGATAGCTCTAATCAGAATAACAGATGGTCCTATTTCAGGCAATGAGTACATTTTCTTAGCATCCAGGAACTAAAAGACAAAGCTGTTGTCCATTGTCTTTATAATGCCTCTATAGCAAGAATTGGCACTGGGCACTCCATTCTCTATTGCATTTTGCACTACATTCCATTGTTTCTTTCTAGGTGGATTCTAAAAAGTGAACTGGAAGACAGACACTGTGGTTCACCTCCCAGTAATCCTAGGGCTGAGATAGGAGGATTGCTATGGACTTGAAGTTAGCCTGGGCTGCATCGTGATCTCTAGACCAGCTTGGGCTACAGATTGAGATATAGGCTAAAAAAAAATCAAATAAAATCAAACCAAACAATAATAAAAACAAACTCGAGAGAACAAAAACAATAAGACTCTTGGCCTTTTGCTCCTTCTCCTTTATGAAAAATATGAAATTAAGTAGAATTAAAATTAGGTTTGTCATTCTCTATTTAAAGATTTGTTCTTGAAACCAGAATCAATGAACATGTTTATTCTGTTTGATAGACCAGCAAAATGAGGCTCAATTAGACCCAATGGGGAAAAAGTAGCTAAAAGCAAGAACATCATCTGTTTATATTAACTGAAGTAGCTTTTCTCAAATACCATGAGTTTCTGTGCCCTCTGTTCTTCTAAGGTAAATCAGAGACTTTCTTCTCCACCAGGAAAGGTAATGAATTCTCAATTCGTTGTAGACACATGTGAGCTTAACATGGATTTCTGCAGAAGGAAGCCACAGTGCTGGACTCAGCCATCTCTCCCCTTGTGATGTAATCTCCCACCACTGGCTCCCACACTTGTCTCCCACATTCTTGTGGTTCAAGGTTTCTATGTGATTTCTAGGACGCAGTGTATGTTTTGATGCTATTACATCTAAGCCCTAGAAAACAAAGCTGCTGAACTCAGGGCATTTATTTCATAGCTGTTTCTCCCTTCCTGCCTGACAGTGTCTCCTAAGCTTAATGGAGGAGAGCATGGAGGGCATTTGTGAAAACAGCAGTCAAGACCTTTTGGGAAACTATAATGAAAAAATTTCAGGATCTCTAATTCTCAAAGTAGACTTAGCTATGTTTTTACATAGCACCCTTCCAGTACCCACTGTTTAAAACACTGTTAACCCTCTTTCAATCCTATACCAGTTCACCATTCTTAGGAAAGGGCCTTTGTTATGCTGCTTCTGATGCATCCTGTGCTTGGACACAGGTCGCACCATCATCTTTACAACCCATCACCTGGATGAAGCTGAGATGCTCAGTGACCATGTGGCTGTTCTCCAGCAGGGGAGGCTCAGATGCTGTGCTCCTCCTGCAAGCCTGAAGGAGACCTATGGCCAAGGACTCACCCTGACGCTTACCAAACAAGTAAGAAGTGCAAACCTTTATTTCACTGGGGAAGCCCTGTCCCGTCCATGTCACAAGCAGGACACTTGTACAACAATAATGTCCAACTAGAGGCCTTTTGTGAACAATATCCTAGGAGCCTAAAGAACTCTGTTCAGCCCGAGCAGTGAGGGCTATCATCTGTGATCCCTAGGGTGCATTTAATCATCTAGGAAGAAACTTAAGAGCAGCCAGAATGATCTGATAAGTACCAAGAACAGCTGTCAGGAAGCACTATGGCCGAGGAGTTCTAGAAATCGTTTTGACAGTGATACTCCCTTCTGGAGGCTCGAACCCTGCCCATTGTAGAGGCAGACAGCAAGGAGATGGTCAGGAAAGGAGAAATCAAACCTAAGTCACATCTGTCGTTATTATTGCCTATTTGTCATTCAGGAAAGGAGCAGAGATCCTGTGTTTATAATCCGGAAACTCACAATCCAGGTCCTCATGACTGTCTTATCTTTGGTGACCCTCAAAAAGTCTGTCCTTGACTCCATTGAACATGGTTTCTCTTTGGCTCTCCTCTAGTTGAGGTGATTATAATGCTATCCAGAGAAGGCCCCTTTCTCTTTAGCTAAGAATCATAGTTATCACTTTTGGAACACTAAATCTGTTTTTTTTTTTTTGCATTATAACTGCTAGGATTTGAGTCTCCATAGTGATTTTTTTTTTCTGGAAAGGAGAGCATCACTCCGATGCATTACTCTAAAGGTCTGCAGGGCATTTGGAACCAGTCTGGACACATGGGTCAAAAGTAGGCTCACCAGGTTTACTACTGTAGATTTATGTTTTATAATATAGTAAAAAGGGTTTTGGATGATGGCTCCACTGGTAAAGTGTTTGTCTTGCAAACATGAGGCATTGAGGTAGAACCCCAGAGCACACATAAAAATGCCAGGTTTGAATACGTGTACCTGTAATCTCAGTGCTGAGAGGCCAAGAAGAATCCCTGATACTTATTGGTCAGCCTGTCTAGCCTAATTGATGAGCTCCAGGTTCAGTGAGGATGACCTTGAAGTTGTCCTCTGACTTCCACATTAGTGCACATGTGCCTGTGTGCACATATACATATATTAAAAAAGAAGAGAAAATGTGCAACGCATCACTGAAAGGCCCCCTCCTGCTTAAATGCAGCAATCTATCCATGTTTTGAAACAGAATTCTGAAATAACACATATATGAGTATATTACTCAAGAATTCAGTGATTGGATTGCTCTTTCTTACTGCTTTCTTACCCATTTCTCTTTCTGGTAGCCCTCTGTTCTAGAAACCCAGGAGCCCAAGGATGTGGCTCGTGTTACATCCTTGATACAGGTCTATATTCCACAAGCATTCCTCAAAGATAGCAGTGGAGGTGAGCTGACCTACACCATCCCCAAGGATGCAGATAAGACCTGCTTTAAGGGGCTTTGCCAGGCCCTGGATCAGAACTTACAGCACCTACACCTGACGGGATATGGCATCTCAGACACCACCTTGGAAGAGGTACATGCTGATGTGGTTTATGTTTCCATGGCCAGTTCCATAGTCAGAAAGATATGGATGAATGGGGAAGAGAAGGAGACTATTGTGTATATTTATTTATTATTTATTTTCAAGGCCTGATTAGGAGACTATATCAATTAATTTTCCTGTTGCTATGATCAACTATCTATTACAAAAACAACTTAAGGGAGATATGGTTTATTTTGATTTCTAGTCCCAGGATATGCAGTCTATCATAGCTGAGATGCCATGGGGAGCAGGAGCTTGAGGCAGCTGGTCACATTGTATCAACAATCAGGACGTGGTGAATGTCCTCAGCTAGCTTACCCATGTTTATTCAGCCAGGACCCAAATCCAAGGAACAGAGCACCTCATTTCAGGATAGGGCTTCCCATTCAGTTAACTAATCAAGATAGTCTCCCATAAGCCTTCCCAGAGGTTTATCTTCCTAGTGGTTCCAGATCTTATCATGTTGACATCTGAGATTAATTGTCACAGTCATGCATAGTGGGAGCCCAAACCAGAATTTAATATACTTCATTGGTGACGACCATTCAAGCAAACAGCATTCCTATATTTGAGACCTGAGATGTGTTTGAACTAGAATCTCTAGATGACCAGTCTTCAGTAGGGAAAGTACCTGCCTCCTCTGTGGACTTCTGCTTGGTAGCTGTGGTCATACACTGGGCAAATAGATGAGTGTCAGATGATCTACCACCCACATGGTACTGAATGCTGGCCTGCTCCCAGTCCCAAGCTCCCTCTTTACTCTGACACCCGGTGCTCTCAGCTCTTGGGACTGGGCTAAGAACACCAGCTACTCAGTGCAGTCCCATCATAGTGGGCAGCCAAAAATTTGCTCATATTTCCTTTGAAGAAAAATGCTGGGTTGTAAAACCCAATTGAAGACAGTCTTTGTGTGAGTCCTTAATATTATGCCTACATGTGACCTTCATGTAAATTTTAATTTTACTTTTCTATTAACTATTGAAAGTGCTGCAGATTAAAAACTAACGGAAGGACAAATATTAAAGTTAAAATAAGCAAGAGACTATTGTGCTAGCCTCTATAATTTAAATTCCTGTTTTCAGGTATAATGCTAGTGCCCAATCATTTTTGTGGTGGTTGTTGTTGTTGCTATGGTTAGTAGGTGTTGCTAATCTGAACCACATATTAGAAACTTTGGATAACTGTGGGACTTAAAATGGCCAGTTTTCTAAGTTAGAGTGAGCACTAGAATGAGTTTAGGGGTAAAAGGCACAAAGCTGGGTTTGTGGTCTCGAGCGAAGGCAAGACAACCCTTGAGAATCATTTGGTGTACATGTCTCCCTTCCTTACCAGTGGTCATGTTAGTCTTAGTTCTGGGACCTATAGTCAACTTTGGCTGGTAAACACAGTCCAGCAAATGAACACATTGTAGGGGAATAAAGGAGGGAGGGAGAAAATCATACCTGCCTGATTTTTATTATAGTGGCTTGTTAAAACTGTTCTACTTTGCTTTCATTATTAGTTGTTGCTATTAACCTCTTACTGTGCCTAATTTATGAATCAGACTTTATGGTAGGGATGCATTAGGGAACGAAATTACAATTACAGGTTCTGTATCTGTGGGTTTAAGTAATTATGGGTTGCAACTATTCAGAAATAGCACCGTGTGTATTGAACATATGAAGACTTTTTATCATCATCATTCCTCTGGAAATTAATATAATGATTATTCATCTATAACATTTGCCTTGTATTAGACATAATATATAGTATAGAGATGAGTTATTGTGTGTAGTGGAATGTCAGTAGGTTGGATACAAATACTGTACCATTTTATATAATAGACTTGGGCAATTCTGAATTTTACTTTCTGTGGATACTCATCCTCCATGAATACTTAATGATAACTATTTGTCTGCAGAATTTGTCTTGGAATGCATCCTGCATGGATGAGGGAGGGCCACCAAAGGTTCTAACTGATAGTAGCCATCATATATTTTGTCTGATGTCAATATTCATAGATGAGTATAGAACAAGAAGATTCATAGTCTTGCATGATACCTATTTTCATATTTAGAACACCTTTCACTCCCTACAGATGGTATTATTCCTATTTCTAAGTAAGGAATCTGAGCCTTGATAAGCTACTTTCTTTATCCCAAGTAACACTGCTCATAAATGATGGATCTGCATGTGGACTGAAGCTTTCTCTGACAGAATTACATTCTTCGAAGATGCTTCAAATGTAATTCATTCAATTCTTTGAAGATGCTTGACCTGGGCAATGCTCTGTATTATATTGGCCAACAGTGCTAGAGATCACCATTTCCCACTATCTCCACCCTGTCCTTTTTGATAGAGTAAGTAGAGCATGAAGAAGCAAGTAAAAAAAAAAAACAAACAAAACGAAACAGCCTAATATATGTTCATGCTGTTGATGAGCTGCTATCTGGGGCCAACGATTGCAATCACCATGACCCTATGTCATGGTGGCTGTTTCCTGCTGTTGTTCCAGAAACCTTGATATGAAGAAAGCCTGGAAGTCTAGACTCTCCATCATCATTCAGTGGTTTCTTTTCATCCCCTCACTGCCTACTGTCTTTTCTTTATGATGCCTGCCCTGATAAATTCTGTGCTTCCTCTGTGACTTGCTCAAGGAGATAGAGCCCTGGGAGTGCTATGCTTACCCAACACCCTCCAAACCAGCAGCATAGAAAGTAGGCTGTGTTGTGAGTGCTTGCCTAATTGGTATTAGCTGAATGACTCATATTAAGTTTCAGAAGAACAATGACAAGAAAAAAAGTCTGCACATTTTCAACATAAACATGGTGCTTTTTCTGAATATTTGCAACCTATAATTACCCAAACCCACAGAGATAGCACCTTTAATTATACAAGTTTCAGAAGACATGCCTACCTCCTGAGACTAGTTACAGTAGAAAAAGCATCAGCTTCACGCCAGACAGTTCTGTTTCTGCATCAGCTTCTGACTCCAAGTTTCTGCCTTGTTTAAGTTCCTGTCCTGGCTTCCTTTACTGATAGACTAAAATGTGTAAGTGTAAGCCAAATAAACCCCTTTCTCCCCAACTTGCTTTTGGTCATGGCATTCCATCACAACAATAGAGAACTTAACTAAGACATCATATGAAGCTGAAAATAGTCATTTCACAATCTATGAAGAATTGTGTTGGAATTTTGATGGGGATTGCATTAAATCTGTAGTTTGATTGCTTTTGTTAGGATGGCCATTTTTACTTTATTTATCCTACTGATCCATGAGCATGGGAGATCTTTCCATCTTCTGTTATCTTATTCAATGTCTTAAAGGTTTTTTTTTTTTTTTAAAATCATATAAGTCTTTCACTTGCTTGGTTAGAGTGACCCCATATATTGTGTGTTCTTTGAGGCTGTTGTGAAAGGTGTTGTTTCTCAGCATCTTTGTCATTTGTGTAAAGGAGGGCTACTGATTTTTGTGATTAATTTTGTATCTAGCTACTTTGCTGAAAGTGTTTTTCAGGTGTCGGAGTTTCCTGGTGGATTTTTCAGGGTCACTTACGTATGCTATCATATCTTCTGCAAATAAATATACTTTGACTGTTTCCTTTCCAAGTTGTATCCCCTTGATTTCTTTCAGTTGTCTTACTGCTCCAGCGTGGTCTTCAGGTACTTTATTGAAGAGGTATGAAGAGAGTGGACAAACTAGTCTTATTTCTGATTTTAGTGGAATTGCTTTGAGTTTCTCTCTATTTAAGTTGAAGTTGGATATGGACTTGATATAAACCACCTTTATTATGTTCAGATATGTCCCTTATATCCCTGATCTCTCCAAAACTTTTATCATGAAGGGGTGTTGGATTTTTTTTCAAAGGCTTCTTATGTGTTGCTGGAGAGCTTCTCTCCAGCTCCCAAGTCCCGCCAGTCCCTGGTTCCCTGACCGAACCCACTCATAAAATGAACACACAGACACTTACATTATTTAAACTGCTTGGCCATTAGCTCAGGCCTATCATTGTCTAGCTCTTACTCTTATATTTAGCCCATTTCTATTAATCTCTACTTTGCCACGTGGCTCGTGGCTTACCGGTACTTTACATCTTCCTTCTCCTCGCTGCGGCTCTAGCCAGTCTCCCCTTTCACCTTCCTGTTTCCTCTCTCCTCTTCTCTGTTAGTCCCGCCTATACTTCCTGTCTGGCTACCAGCCAATCAGTGCTTTATTGATACAGAGTGATATCCACAGCACTTATGTATCTAATGAAATGATCATATGGTTTTATCTTTATTTATGTGGTAGATTACATTTATCAATTTATATATGTTGAACCATTCCTGCATCTCTGTGATGAAGCCTACTTGATCATATGGATGATAGTTTTTATGCGCTATTTGATGTACTTTGCAAGTATTTTATTAAGATTTTTTTCATGTATGTTCATAAGGGAAATTGGTATATAATTCTCTTTCTTTGTTGGGTCTTTATGTGGCTTGAGTATCAGGGCACCCATGGCCTCATAAAACAAATTAGACAATGTTCCTTCTATTTGTATTTTGTGGAATAATTTAAGGTGTATTGGCATTAACTTTTCTTTGAAAGTCTGGTAGAATTCTTTTCTAAAACCATCTGGCTCTGGGCTTTCTTTTGGTTGGTAGACTTAACTATTGCTTCTATTTTACTAGGGGTGCTAGATCTGGTTGAATTGCTTATCTGATCTTGATTTACCTTTGGGAAGTGGTTCCTATTAAAAAAAATTGTCCATTTCTTTTATATTTTCCAATTTGGTAGAATGCAGTTTTTTTTTCAAAACATAATTTTTTATTGATTCTTTGGGAATTTCACATCATACACCTCAATCCTGCTCACCTCCCAGTCTCCAATATCCACCCATCACCCCTTGTAGCATCCCCCTCAAAAGAAAATTAAAAAATATTAAGAACAAAACAAAACAAATGAACAAACAAAAAAAAACCCACTTCACTCCTTCATTTTTCCTGCCTCTCCAACACCTCTTCATTCATCGTCGTGGCACTGGGAGCTGCTGTGTGTCATTCAGTGGACCCTTTTGTTCACTCAGCTTTACTTGCAAATGTTCAATGCAATAAGTTGTTGGTCTGGTTCTAGGCCTCTGGATTCTGATACACCATCAATACTGGACCCTCATTGAAACTCCTCTGGAATAGCCTGCTGTTGCCCCAAGTCATGGAGATCTTGAAACTATGGTTCTGAAGGACCAGTCCCTTCATGTCCTCTGACAGGTCATAGATGAAGTATATATTGGGGTGGGTCAGCTCAAAGGCCTGGATGTAGGGTTTGGTGGTAGCTGATTTGGTTGGTCTGGGCTGCTGGAACCTTCCTCCCCCATCAGGTGAGGGGTGGAGCCAGCTCTTCTACCACCCATGCCAGCAGGGCCACCTTTCCTAGCATTGTGGTGAGGGGTGGGCCATGAGGGCCAGGGCCAGTTCTTCCACTGCAGTGGCCATTGAGGGGGCAGGGCCAGCTCTCCTATGGCCAACAAAGGGCGATGCTTGCTCAGCACAGCCCTTGGATTTCAATATGCATGGTTCCTATGACCTCCTGAGGTACCATGAGCTGTGGAGATCAACAGTTGTAGCAGGACCATGGATCCAGACATGTCCTCAGCAGTAGCTTGGGCCTGGATGTCACCATGGCTCTGGTGGCTGTGCAGGCCACCCAGATCAGTATGGCCTCAGTGACAGAATGGCCCTAGGATGCAAACATGGTCTCAGATGGCTGATCAGAACCTGGGTATCTGCAAGGCCCTTGGTG
Organism: Peromyscus nudipes; assembly: GCA_902168325.1. Classification (NCBI taxonomy): domain Eukaryota; kingdom Metazoa; phylum Chordata; class Mammalia; order Rodentia; family Cricetidae; genus Peromyscus; species Peromyscus nudipes. The sequence goes on along the minus strand of CABHPH010161784.1, from coordinate 27,194 downwards.
GTAATTGGAGCCATGGATATCAACTCAGAACTTGGTTACTATAGGGCCTCAGACCCAGACATGGCCCTCAGCAGCAACTTTTTTTTTTTTTTTTTTTTTTTTTTAGGTATGTCCTTATAATGATTTTCTGGATGTCCTTGGTGTCTGGGTGTCTGTTGTTATGCTCCTCTTTTCATTTTTAATTTTGTTAATGTGTATCTTTTCCCTTCACCTGTCAGTTCATTTGGATAAGGGTTTGTCAATCCTATTTCTTTTCTCAAAGAGCCAACTCTTTGTTTCACTTATTCTATTTTTTGTTGTTTCTATTTTATTGATTACTGCCCTGCGTTTAAATAATTCTTGCTGTTTACTCCTTTTGAGTCTGGTTCTTCTTTTCATCCTAGAGCTTTCAGGTGTGCTATTAAGTTACTAGTATGAGGTCTCTCCATTGTTTTTTTTATGAAGGCATTTAGTGCTATGAACTTACCACAGAAGAACCTTCATTGTGTCCCATATGTTTGGGTGTGGTGTGTATTCGTTTTCATTTTACTGTAGAAAGTCTCCAGTTTCTTTCTTGACCCATTTTCGTTCAGTAGTGAGTTGTTTTGTTCCCATGAGTTTGATAGCTTTCTGTTGTTTTCTATTGCTGTTGATGTTCAGCTTTAATCCATGGTGGTCCGATTGGATGCGGGGTGTTATTTCAATTTTCTTATATTTGTCAAGTCTTACTTTGTGTTCTAATATGTGGTCAGTTTTGGAGAAAGTTCCATGAGAAGTGCTGAGAAGAAGGTAATTTCTTTTGTGCTTGGGTGAAAAGTTCTATAAATATCTGTTATGTCCATTTGGTTTATAACACCAGTTAACTCCAGAATTTCTCTGTTTAGATTTTGTCTAGATGATCTGTCTATTGGCAACAGTGAGGTATTGAAGTCTTCCACTATCAGTGTGTGAAGGTGAATATGTGATTTAAGTTTAGTAGTATTTCTTTTATGAACTTGTGTTCCCTTATATTTGGGCCATAGATGTTAAAAATTACAGGATTTTTTTCCTTTCCCAGGCAGTGTCTGCCATATCCCTTCAGATAGTTTTGGTTTGAAGTCTATTTTGTCAGATATTAAAATGGCAACACCAACTTGCTTCTTAGGTCCATTTGCTTGGAATATCTTCTCCACCCTTTCACTCTGACGTGATGTCTATCCTCTATGTTAAGGTGTGCTTCTTGGATGTAGCAGAAGGATGGATCCTGTTTTTACATCCATTCTGTTAGTATGTGCCTTGTTTTTGAGGAATTGAGACCATTAATATTGAAATTCATCAATGATCAGTGTTTTTTGATTCCCGATATTGATCTTTGGTCTTGTCTGTTGGGTATGTGTTGAGTTCGATGGCTGTAGCCAACCCCTTTATATTCTAGGCAAGTGTGGTGGCTGCAAGGTCCCTGGTAGAGAGTGCTTCTCTGAGTTTGTAAGTGACATAAAAGAATGAATATAGGCTAGGAGGGAATGTTGTGAGGGCCACAGGAAAGAGTCTGGGGACTGGGGTCTACATCAAGATTGGAGTCCCCAGGAAATAATTTTAGGTGAAGAGGAACTCCTGCAGGCAGGCTGTTACAAGAATACATTTGGTATTATTACAAAATTAATACAAAGAGTACATTTGGATAGGTTAGAAGGTTTGAAGTGCCAGGCAGGACGGCCTGGTGTGGCCACTGTGTGCTTCTCATGGAAAGCATTCTTGTGGATTGGTGGCTGACATAAAGAAATTGAGGTGGGTTAGATGGGAAGAGGCTCAGTGGGAAAGAGCTAAGCTGAGTCTGCACCAAGAGGCTGATTTCCAGAGATTGCTCCCCCCATTTCTAATGTTACATTAGATTCTCCACTGTTTGATGACTTATAAGAATGCTTTTTATATTTTAAATATCTCTATTTATATTAATATTAACTTTTCTCCAATATTTGGATTTGTGCTTTACCTATATGTGTTTTTATGATTTGGAAATTTCTCAATCCTCTCTCCCTTTGACTTTTTTTCTTAAAAATATGTGTTTATTTATTTATTTACATACAGTAAAAATCTAAGCTATCAATTTATTGATTACATAGAGCATTGGTTCCACTACCTTCAAAATGCAGGAGTCTTTTATTCAAACTACCTTCTTAAAGGGATAATGTGCCTGTGTGACTCATGTCTTTATCTTCTTTTGTCTTTGTCCAGATCGATCTCCCCCCTTTAGCCATCTTAACAATAACTACAAGAAGTAACAGAACAATTGCTCAATTGCTCTGGAGATGCAGCATGCATTTGTTCAACTGCTGGAAGTGATTTTCTCCTCTCTCCTTTTGTCTGTGCTTTCCACAGCACAGGTCCTAAATAAATATTGATTTCTTCAATCTTAAGTATTTCTTTTTGCTTCTCTCATACAGGCACACATGTTTTTAAAAAGGTTACTCTTCTTAAGGGAAAGCATAGACAAGGGTTAAAATACATAAAATGCTTATGAAACTTAATGAAACACAACATAGTACTATCCTTGGATTGGTTTGAGAAAGCTATTTTAAATTACAAAAAGATTAAGTGCCTTTAAAGAGTTTTCTTTTGTTGGGTGTCTTCTGTCAATGTCTCTTTACAGGAGCATTGACTGCCTTCTACTGTGGCTATCGACCCCCTAGGCCGGTTAGCGCCTCTGCGTGCTTTCTCTTTGTTTATCTGCATTTTGCCTGATGACTTTCTTGGAGTTGAGAAAACCTGCTAAGTAGCTTTCATGACTCTGTGTAGCTAGAAAGCAATTTTGCTTTAAAAATACAACACATTTTTAAAAAATAAATTATTGTCTCTATATCCCTAAGCCATGAAATTGACATTTGAAATTGGATTGTTCCTTAGCTTTGTTAATAAACAGTTAACGTAGTAGGTAAAAGCACTTGATTCCAAGACCAACACCTGGAATGTTTCCCAGGATGCACATGGTGGAAAGATCTGACTCCAGCAAGCTGTCCCCTGACCTGCACACACGTTCTATGTCACATGCACACATGTATATGCACAAACACACTATAGTGAATAAATAAAATAAATGTAAACAAAAGAGCAATTTTCTCCTGATGCTTTAAAATAGAGAAGATGCCGACAAAGAACAGGTTTACCCTGTGTGGGACTGAGAACCAAAGACCAAGGATAGCAGGAGAACTTGGCTGTACAGATGAGGCTCATTTTCAGCAACTCTGAACTTCAGCCACAGTTTCTTGCGTAAGGCAAACATGGTGAATTTTACCCATGTGTTTTCTTTATTGTTTTATGTGGCTTTAATTTGTTGTTTCAAGGCAAGGACTCACATAACAGCCCGGTATGGCTAGGACATGATGTAGCCCAGTGTAGTTGCAGTTATCTCCAGTCCCGCTCAGACCTGCAGCCACTCATTTTTTTAAAATTATTTAAACTGGCCTAAACGGCTCAGGCTTCTTGCTATCTAGTTCTTATATCTTAAATTAACCCATTTCTATTAATCTATAAGTTGCCTTGTGGCTTACCGGTACTTTTACATCTCGCTTCCTCTGTGTCTGGCTGGCGACTCCTGACTCAGCCTTCCTGTTCCCAGAATTCTCTTCTCTGCTTGTCCCGCCTATACTTCCTGCCTGGCTACTGGCCAATCAGCATTTTATTTATCAATCAATCAGAGCAACACATCCATAGCATCCCCAGCAGCCCAGGGTGGCCTTTTTTGTTCATTTGTATATAATAATATTGTAGGAATATTTTCTTCCCATCTGTCAAGTCCTCCACTACCATTTTTTGGCACCTTCCTTAGTTCCTCATCTGAATGAACTATTATTAGAGAGCTTGCCCTGGGTTATATTCATAATTCTGTCACTTTCACATGCTTAGAAGAGGATGGTCTCTTTGATGCATTTCCTTATTTAGATCAGTGGTGACTCATGGATTCTACTCCATTCATCCTTTTCTATTTATTCATTTCTGGGATTTCTTTGATGCTCAAACCATACCAGCCTTGGCAGTGGCAGTTCCTTCACATTGGTTTCTGTGTCTTCTAACAGTCTTTCTTTGAACATATTCTACTGCCTGGCAAGGGGAGCTGTCTTCTGTCATATTATGGTGGCCTAGTAGGCCTCTAGAACCTGATTTTCCATCAAGTCCTGGTTTCCCCATCTTTGGGTAGGGAGGTAGTCAGTGGCCTTAGGTTCTGTCTTGGACAAAGCAAGCTGTCTTTGAAGCTTCTCTTTCTACATAAATATTGAGAATCAAGAGCTTGGTTCTGCTTGATAGTAAGCATTTATTCGTATTTCCTCTGTGATTGTTTGTTCCTGTCTTGTCTGATAGTGAGAAACTTGATTCTTGTCTGTGATCTTTTCCTGTTTCCTCTAGGTCATCTCCATAGTGTCCTCTTGGGTGATCCTGCTCCATATCCACTGCAGTTTATACTGGCTCCAACATTAACAGTTCTCTCCATCAGCAGAAGGTAGAGAAAAAGGCAGAGAAGAGAGTAGATTTTAGAGGCTTGAAAATGTGTTCTTGCTCTCACTGCCTTTTTTCCCCTCCCTCCCCCTCCATCCCTCCTTCCTTTCACTTGTTTATTTTCTTCAAAATACAGCATATTTACTATTCTGAGGTTGCTTCAGTTTTGTACTTTAGTTTTCTTGGTTTCAAACACTCCAAAAGTCAAGTGCTCCTGTGGTTTCTGTCCATCATGTTGGAGCCCTGGAGCCCATGTTTGATATTTTCTGCTTATAAAGAGCCATTTTGGGGTACCATAGACCCTGAGTCTGACCTAGAGTTAACGTTTTTTGTGTCAAGTGGTGGTAGCTCACACCTTTAATCCCAGCATTTGGGAGGCAAAGCCAGGTGGATCTCTGAGTTCGAGGCCAGCCTGGTCTGCGGAGCGAGATCCAGGACAGGCACCAAAACTAAACAGAGAAACCCTGTCTCGAAACCTCCCCCCACCAAACGAATGAATAAAGTTAACTTTTGTGTACCTTATCTAACTTATCACACCCATCCTGCCTTTACAGCAGAGAAAGGCAATAAATTGCCTACCACCAGGGATTAAGGTTTAGGTATGCTGGATGATGGCATGTACTCAGTCCTCTCCTTTTACTATCCCTAGACTATCTAAGGATGCAGCCAGTCAATGTTCTTGCTTCAAATATATTGTGATGATGTGATAGGATGAATAATGAGCCCCCAAATATTCTTGTTTTAATTTCTGGACCCTGTAAATGTCCCCTGTGTGATGAGATGGTACACCTGCATTTTCTGCGTGGACCTGATGTAAGAAGATAGGTCTGTGTTAGAGGGTTATAGAATGCTCAGCTGGGAAACACTGACACCATGATGTAGTGGTGACCAGAAAGAGGAGCATGGAGGCTGGAGAGTATGTTCTTCCTGGACTGTGGTTCAGGAAGTCTCATTTTGTACTATGACCTGCAAAATCATGAGGTAACAGATGTGCTGTTCTAGGTTTCCATGCTTGTGTTTGATATGATGTGACAGTCGTCCCAGGGCAGTGGTGCTCCTGTGTGATGACAGAGTGCTGTCGTGTGCAACTTACTGTGTGGCACAATAGAGGCCAGCGTTGGCCAGAGCCTTGCATTTTGGAAATATTCCCAGTAACTCTTACGTCTTACTATCTGAGGTCTTTAAACAGTGCCATCTTCTACTTGTGAAAGACAAAAAGAAAAGCAAAATTCTATCTTTAGGAGAAACTGAAAAACAAAATACAGGCCATGCTGTATTTTAGTGGAAGCTTGGCAATTCCATTTCTGCCAGTGTCATCACTCAGCCCAACTCTGCTGTCGTCAGAAGTCAGGTCTGCCTCATCAGTTTCTGCAGCACCTAAGCCAAAGGCAGGATGCGCTGACCATATCTAGGGTGTAGTCCATCACACTGACACTTTGAGAGTGGATTGTGCCTGGGGTCAGAGACTATTTGCCAGTACCCTTTAAACAGATTGTGCAGCGGATGAACCACTGCCCTCCAGCCCAAGGGATTGATAACGCTATCAGCGCTCAGATGACACTGGGCCATGGTAACAGGCATACACCCTGAAGCTTCTCTTAATTAAGGAGACATAAGTTCCCAAATGAAGAATCTCCAAACTGTTGAATTTATTTTACACACACACACACATACACACACACACACACACACACACACACACAGAGAGAGAGAGAGAGAGAGAGAGAGAAATCCATAGGTATTGCTTTTAAAGCTGTATTTGTTTTGCTCATTTTTTTTGCTAGTGTGTTTAAAATTTAACCTCACCATTACATATTGCACATACATCATTTTGTTTGAATAAAACTAGTAGTAGTATGAGCAGTTGTAAAGATTTGGTTACTTGAGATGCCTGATGTAATCCCAGTGAGATGCAAATTATTAGATGAGGTTGGAGATGATTATTTAACACTTTTGTATAAAGATAGAGATGTGTGGGCAATATTCGGCCCATCTGAGCTGCCCTCTAGCCCCATTTCATCTACAAGTGTTAGAAAAAACATCAAAAGAAGGGGACAAGGTACATGCACTTGATACCACTCCATTCAAAGTACTGCCTAAACTAGAAAACGTACCTGAGATATTAGATGCTCAGCTCTGTCAGATTATGTCCTATACAGGGGCTCATGCCTTCTTTATATCCATTTTGTAGGGGTGTTTGTAGCATAAGGCCTTTCATAACCTTACCTATAATGAGAGTTTTTAAAGTAGTTTGTGTCTTTTCATAAATGGACAGATGAAACAAAAATTAATTATCTTTTGTAGAAAATATATTTCAAATGATAAGTAATACTTTGAAATGAAAATGGGGACTTATAGTTCCTGAACCTAGAGGAATGTTGGAAAGCTTTTTATATATTTTGTTTCATTAAAGCCTGACCTTTTCTGTCCTGTTCTGGATGTTCGGATTCCATGAGATTGCTCCAAAAGGGAGGCTTGCAACAGCAGACTGACTGCTTCCATTTAGCATGGGACTTATAGAGCCAAACTAAAAAGGCATGTCCACACCCAGAGCTTAGACCTTTGCCTAGAGCATTCAGTTTCAAGTTGTTTTTGAAAAATGTGACCCTTCTATTCTGTCCCTTGAGCTCCTTTAATATTTTGGTTCCTGAAACTCCTGGTCAGTGTACCTGCAGGTAAGGAGAGCCAACACTAGATGGCAGTCGTCACACCCTTATGATCTTGGATTTGCAGTTTGCCTCTCACAGGCCAAGAGCTGGAGAAGCACTCCACACACGGCACCCAGATACGGGCTGTGTGCTAATTGTTCTGATACCATGCCTCACTATGCTTTGAGATTACTGCCCCATGTTCTTATTCTGCTTCTTTCTCCAATATGTACGTACAACACACATGCATGTATGCATGGCAGTCACAGACTTAGACACATACATATCCATCTGCATAGGCTTTTTATAGGGGCAGGAAGAGATGGGGAAGTAGAAAAAGGAGACATGAAGATGGTAAAATTTATCTATTGTAATAAAATATTCTTTATGATATAGTTACTTGTGACCATAAATAAGTTTTCTTTTTAGACTAAAATTCCATCACAAGGTCTCATTCAATGAGTAATTCTCAGCTCACACTCTTGTTTCTCATTTTATTCTGTGTGGATTTGCTGGGTGAATAATTACTGTGCTAATCCTCCAAGCTTTCATCTACAGTGGGGATAGCAGTACTTATTTTATTGGATTGATTTGAGGCTTACACAATAAAGCATATTATATGCGGGTGTCCTCTGGCAAATCCAGATGAGACATGGTGAGCTTGTTACATGCCAGGCATGGTTCCCATCAATCTCTCCTAAAACATATTTACTGCTTCCAGTGGTCCTATGACATGTGACTTATTATTACCATTTAGCTCACCAAGAAGCCGAGTTACAGAGTGATGAAGTAATGTGTCCAGGGCTGCATGATTGGCATGTATGCACTGTGTCATCCTAAATTATTGTCAACACTGTGTTTATTTGTAATGGGGTGGGTGATGCAGCTTTTCCTGGAGATCTTGCTGAGAATCAGCAACTGTGTTACCTTTCAAATGAGGGAACTACCTCAAATCTACTGAAATCTCCTGACCTTGACCAGTGTTGAGGACACAGCTTTTACTCAGTAGGATTCTGTCCAAACTAATTAACCACATGAAGAGAGACTATATACATCTCCCCACGGGCTCACTCGCTCACTGCTTCTGTCTCTGGGGCCCTCCCCATGTGTCTTCCCCTGTGGAAAGAGTCAGGCCAGAAACACTTCAACAAATTCACGACTCTTTGCTTAGTTAAAGGAGTCAGGCTCATGATGCTGTTTAGAGAAGTCAGAAGTTCAGGAAGAGAGTGGTCACGCTGAGTGTGAGCTAGATGTTGGATAGGCAGTGAGACTAAGACCCTAGAAGTGAGGCCAGGGCCAGGGACGTGGATCTCCGTGAATATTTTTGTGGTAGATATGTGCAGAGATGGGAGGGATGGAAGTGTGTGTACAGACTTCACCACTGCTACAGTGACAGCGCACCATGCCTCTCTTACCAGTGGATTTTGCCTACAGACATAATGATAGTACAGATACTGTATGCCTCCAGTATAGCCTTTACCTAAATTGTTCTAGTATTAATAAAAACTCAAGTCAAAAATTGAGGTAAAAACTTGATAAATCCAAGAACAGTGGAGGGACGATCAGCTGACCCTACTATCTGTTTTCTCAACCCCAAAGCCCTGGAAACCCCCCCAGCCCCCCCTCCTTCTCTCTTCCTGTCTCTCTCTCTCTCTCTGACTTCCTCACTCCTCCAACATCTCTATGGCTAATCCTGGTGAGCCAATCCCTGACTCCATCCTTGATTCCAGGTCACTTTATTGGTTCAGTGGAGTGACAGTGTGAACAATTGTCCCGCAACACTCCAGGGTCTGCACAAAGCTTCTACAGCCAGCATCTACCAAGCATGAGCTGAAGTGGTATTCCCTGGTTTCACAGATGAGGCATTCTTGTAACCTGGGTGGTGAGCCCTGTGCCTATGGTCACAGATGCCCTCTCCCATAGAGCTGCACTGCTAGATGGCTGAGCATCTTTGACTTCTGTGTGGGGCTAAAGCATCCCTCTTAGTGTATGTTGGAGATTTTTAGCTTAGCTCTTCTTAAATGTCCCCCAGGTCTCCAAATGCAGTCAATGCTTCATTGTCTGTAGCCCACCACAGTCCCATTGTCTTGACTCATACTCATGTCCATTTGTCATATTTTTGTTGGATTGAGACTCATCCCAGGGTTTAAACACAAGCTTAGACTTCATCCAGTTCTCATTAAATAGTGCACTGATAAGTCAAAACTTCACTGTCTTAGTGACATGGTGTAACATAACCCCTGGGGGGGGGTACACATTCAGTGGATGGTTTTTATAGATGAGTTTGCAACCACCCTAAATTAACTGCATTATTTAAATGTGTGGATCCTAAGTTTGAGATTTCTAAGATGCTGGCATTGTGAGTCGCAAACTCAAGCTGACTTGAGCATAGCTGCTGTCTCCTGCCCTTTCCCCATTCAGTTGTATGGTGGATTTGACCAGCCTTGCTCACCTGTGTAGCTGCTGTGGGTCCATAATCTCATTTCAGTTAGACTTGTATCCTATGGTAGGCCTATCAATTATATTATAGAGTCCCATGCTATCTTAGAGTTACACTAATTAGATGAATGATCAATGAAACAGAATGTGCTTGATGTGTGTTATGACCTAATGGGTGATTGAGGCAAAAGAAATGGAAATATGTGTAATTTGCGAGGAAATGTAAAATATATGCATCTCATTTATTTTAATTTTCAAAAGGTGTTTTTGATGCTTTTGCAAGATACCAACAAAAAGCCTCACATCACTCCAGAAACCAAATTAGAACCTCAGAATGAGAGACCTGCTGGACCTCAACACTGTAAGTAGCATAGCCTTTTGTATTTCTGTTCAAGGCAAAAGGCTACCAACCTCATTTAACATCTGTTTTTACAAGGCAGAAATAGCAAGATCCTGGTGAGGGGGCAGAAGTGGATGGTCAGGGGTCCTGAGAAAATTTACCTCAGAGTTGGAGAGCTTTAGATTTATATCCTGGTTTGTAAAGGGACAAGAATATCTTTCCTGAATAACATGACTTACTTAGAAGAAATTTCTCAGTGTATACAATTAACGTAATGAACCTTGCTCATCTAGGTTACCATTATCATACACAGACCAATGCTGCTTAAGTCTATGGCATATTTCCGAGGTATAGCCATATTCTACAAATACAGAAAAAGGTGTATGTGGCTTAAGAGAGCACCAAAGATGAGCCTTGTGTTCATAAGTCTGTGTCCCGACCTTTGCATGCAGCTTTCTTTGGGCAGGTATCAGCAGCTGGACAGAATCCAGGCTTGTGGGATTGTGGTTCTGATTCAGTCCCCTTCTGGTCACGTTAGCAACAACTCACCAATACACATAGAGTCTGGCTCTAGAGAGACAGAAGGTAACACCTCTTCTTCAGAAACTTCAGACTTTAGGGATACAGACACCCTCCACCATGAATACATTACTAGAATTAAATGGGATGTGATGTTTAACAGTGCATTCTCTGCAGCACTGTATGGAGGTTGCAAATGCCTCATTTTCTCTCCTTTTGGTATGATCAGGTCTAAGACACATACACTGATTGTCAAAACTGATGTTTAGTTGGTTTCTAACTATAGTCTTAATTTACATTTTCCTAATGATTATGTCAAACATCTCTACTGTTTATAATGTAATATTGAAACATAATTCTTATGGCTCACATCTTACCCATTTAAAATACACAATTCAATTTTTTTTATTCATGTGCATCCATTATTATACTGGATCTTGGGCTGTTTTTTATTATTAATGCTTAAAACAGAACATTATGTCACATAGCAATCACTCTGTAGAATTCCCTGATGGGTAATATCACACTGTATGCTGTGAATGTGTTGCTCTGATTGGTTGATAAATAAAACTCTGATTGGCCAGTAGCCAGGCAGGAAATATAGGCAGGATAAGCAGACAAGGAGAATTCTGGGAAGAGGAAGAGCAGAGTTAGGAGACGCATGTAATGACACACAGATAAAGCCACGGAATATGTGGCAACATATAGATTAACAGAAATGGGTTGAGTTTAAGTGTAAGAGCTAGTCAGTGGTAGGCCTGAGCTAATGGCTGAGCAGTTTTAGTTAATATAAGTCTCTGTGTGTTTACTTGGGTATGAGCCGCTGTGGACCAGGTAGGACACAGGAAAACTTTCATCTACGACTCCCATCCCTCTAGGCTTAAGAAAGCCCAAGCACACATTTTAGCTCTCCAGATTAGCCTGTTGTAAATATTTTGTGTGGATGAATGATACAGCTAGTCCTGTATCATTCCATTTTTCTTTTAGTTGCCATTTAAAACCCCATTGCCTGCATATACCAAATTCTTCTGTCCATCATCAGTTGATGAAAACCTAGGTTATTTCCATTGTTTTTGCATTAGAATATGCCCCCAAAGCTAGTGTTTGGTGAGTGTTTTTAAGTAGATACCTATGAATAGAATTGCTGGATCACATGCTTGATGATTTGCAAAAGACTTATCTGTCTACACCTCACATTTTTTTACCAACAGCATGAATTCCTCCAGTCCTCACTAATACACTGATTAGTAAGACTGGGGATTTCTTCATGTGCTTATTGGTCGTTTAGTAAATCTTTGAAAAAATGACTGTTGCAATTAATTACATTATTGTTTTATTTATTCTTTGATAATTTCATATATGTGTACAAGGCATCTTGGTCACATCGACCCTGAATTCCTCCTCCCACTCCCCTATGTCCTCCAACAAATCCCTACCTTCATGTTCTCTACAATTAAAAAAATTAATCCACTGAGTCCAATTAGTATGGACCTTATGCTTACGGGTGTGGGGTAATGTACTGGATATCGGCCACCTAATACTGACCACTTTCCCTGAAGCAAACTGACTGCCCCTCCTCCAGCAGCTGTTATTTGCCTGAAGCTCTTTAGCTAGAAGTGGGGCTTAAGGCTCCCTTCCCAGCCATATCAGAATATTGGTTGGTTCCTCCTATAACAGCAATGTCATTATTGCACTAAAGGACACATTTTTGCTGAGAGGTCAGTTTTGTAGTATGCAAGGTCCAGTGCTGGATAAAACTATTACTACTTTTTCTCCACCAGTAACTGCACAGCATCTCTGGCACTGTGATGGTCAGAAGGGAGGAATTTTCCCAGTTTATTCCAGCTTGATTTCACTGTGCCCTGCAACCAAAGGGTTATCGTCAGCAATAGGATTTTATCATCTAGGTATGCTGGAGAACCAGGAACAGTGGCAATAGACCGTGCTCTCTTGCAGGGCTTCTAGGGCCTTCCTGACCAATAACTTGAAGAGGGGTATCAGGTATTTGGCACTGGGATTTCCATCATTAGACAGCCCAGGTCTGTTGGGGATAGCATTGCCTCTCCATGCAGTGTTACCATTGCCATTGCCCCACCCCCTTTTAAGTTATCCTTTTAAATTATCTTACAAAATAACTTTAAGTTTTCCTTTTAAATTATCTTACAAAATAGTTGGTTTCCATATGACTTTTCCATACACCTAGGTTTGTTTAACCTGCCACTCCTTTCTCAAATTAATTTTCAAGTGGTTTCAAGCTGTTGTTGACTTGTAAGAGTTCTTCATAATTTTATGGCTGTAATGCATTTATATTGTGATGTATTATGAGTGGAGTCACCTATTTATATCTATCATGTCCATTTGTTCCATAGTTTATGTACATTTGCCTTTAACTTCAATTCTCCTCGACTTTACTGGTCTGCATGGGATTTTCCGTCCATTACTGAAGGGGGATATTGACATCTCTGTTACTATAGAGCTGTCTATTTTCTCTTTGTTTCTGTAAGAGTTTGCTTTATATGTTTAAGGGATCTGATGTTTGGTTCTTATGTGTTTGTAATTGTTACATCCACTATAATTAAATTCTTTGTACAGAAATTTCAATACAATGTTCCTTTTCTCTTTTAACTGTCTTCTATTTATTCTTTTTGGTCTGATATTAATGTATCCATCCCTATTTTCTTTTGGTTACTATTAGCACCAAATACATTTTTGTATTCTTTCACTGTCTGCTTATATGTCTCCATTTTGTATGTTGCCTAGACAGCATATAGTTGAAGCCTGTCTTTTAATCATGCTGTTACTCTGTGTCTTTAGGTATAAGTGTTAATTTATTCTTATTTAGGATAACTTCAATACAGTTGTACTTGTTTAACATTTTGGTCCTTATTTGTATGTATCTTAGGACTTTCAAGTCACCTTTTTGTTCATTACTGACTTGTCTAATTTTTTTGTAATAATATTTTTTCATTTCTAACCCCCATTTAAGTGTATTTTATGCATTTTAATCTGTTTACCAATGGCATTATGTATATCATGGAAATATAATCTATCTTAAATTAATACTGTATTGACGTTAATCACATACAAAAACTTTATTGAAGGTCAGCCTTACCTACTGTGGTACGGTTGCCAAAATGACATTTTTATATATTGTGTACTCATTATCACAAATTTATAGCTGTTTTATGATTTTGTCTTTTAAATTCTATAGAAAATAAAAAGTGTATAAGACAATTGCAAAATACTGTTTTTCGTCCATGTATTTTTGTCTACTATAAAAGCTTGTATTTTGGGCTGGTTGTGTTTTATTAACCCTGCATTGTTTAACTTCAATTTTATTTCAATTTGAGGTACCCTAAAACATTTTTTAGATGGCACCTCTATTAGTAATGCATGTGCTTAGCTTTTGTTTGTTTATTTATGAACATCCAACATACCTTCATTTTAACAGGGTATTTATGCCAAGTATAAAAATCAGTTGGCAGAAGTATTTCTACTTTGAATAGTTCCCTACTGCCTCTGGCATGCATGACTTCCCCGAGATACCCATGGTTCCCTGTACTGAGATGTCTCTTCCCCTCGACTTTCAGAATTCTCTGAGGTGGTCAACAGCTTGTCTCTAATGTATCGTGATGGGTTTGTTTGTCTGCTTCCTGGAACTCATTTTGCTCCCTTTGCACATTGTTGTTTCCTCATCTTTCTGGAAATTTCTGCTTTTTATTTGTCCTTCTGCAAATCTGAACACACACAGACATACACAAGCACATACTCACACTGGTTCCGTAGATATTATCTCTTGCATCTCTGGGCTCTGACTTCTTTTTTCCATTCTTCTCTATTTTTGTCTCAGACCCAGTGACTTCTGTGACTGTCCTAAAGTTCACTGATAGTTTCCTATGCTGTTCAAGTACACTGTGATTCTTTTTTCCCCCAAATTCATTTATTGTATTTTCTAGCTCTAGAAATTCCTTTCTTCTCTTCTCTCTTCCTCCTCCCTTTTTCCCTCCCTCCCTTCCTCCTTCCCTCCCTCTCTCACTCCTTCCCCCTCCCTCCCTTCCATCTCCCTAACTCCTTCCTCTGAAACAGAGTTGTCAGGGGTTGCTTGTCTGATACAGATCTTAAATTGATCTTCTGGAATTGCTATCTAATTATTTAAACCTCTAGGCCTTAACCCTTTCTTCTACAAAGTGAGCAGGCAAACCTGCTTGAGATACAGATTGAGAACATCCCTTATACCTGCATATTGAGTCATAGGAACTACAGCCATCCTACAGGTCTCAGTCATGCTCAGGAGGAGGGATGGCCCATAGGGTCTGAGTATCTGTGAGTCATTTTAGCTTTTGGTCATTAAAATATGATGAACTGAATTCTGTCACTTGAGCCCTTTATATTTACCGGCCACATGAATTCCCCGTTTAATAATGCTGTTCATTTTGCTTTACTTGTGAGTTTTATATATTTTAAGGAAAGTGTTTTATTTTATTGATGCAGACTGTACACATTTTGTAGCAAACAGTTTAGACCTTTTCCATACCACCAGAAGACACGAACCTGTGTAAGTATCTTCCAGATGAGGCTGAGCAGTACCAGGCACCTACAGGCTCCTCAGGGTCTGTCAAGCCAGATGCCTCTCTAGAAGGCGTTTTCATCACTTTGGGACAAATGCACTTAAAATCAAAACAAACAAACAAAAAAAAACAAGCAAAAAATCCTTTCATATAAGGAATGGAGTAGTCAGATTTTTTAAGCCTTTTTTTTCTGAGAGTAATATTATTACATATGCAATTAGACATAATTACAATATATATCATAGTTTGTCTCCATGTCTTATCGTTTGTACAATTTTTTTCATAAAATGTGCATACCTGTTAAATGCTTTAAGTTTTTGGTGTTTTGCCTAAAGTTTTAAATTTTGAGTATTCATTTCTCTTAAGATACAGTAATTACTTCCATATGTAACTGCTTTATAGGAAAATATGATCAGAGGCCCTTGTAAACATTGTTATCAAGGCAACAAACAAAACAATTGCATTCCTCCTATATATATTTCATTGTAGTAACACATCCATTTATAAATGATAATTGTGTGTTCCTAACCTGGGGAATATTAGGGAAAATCTGTGTAAATGTATTAGAAATAAAACGTGTGATAAGAACTAATGCCACATGAAGGGTGAAAACATGGTGTCTGAATTTAAAGGCACAGTATCCAGGAAACAGAAAGATTTCCATTGTTACTGTTAATATGTTATGGAAACACAGTTTCATTACTCAAATTACAAAGTTTTAGACTAGAATATAATTTAAAACTCTATTTAAGTGTTTCATTGCTAATTAAGAAATGACTTCAAGACACATTGAATCAAATTTGGTTTGAGATCACCTACGTTTGCCAGCTTTTATTGTAATCAATAAAATCCTCACATAAAACTCAGTGGGAGTCAAATTTATATTCCTCAGTAGGTGCAACTTTAGAAGAATGTCAAGTCAAGATGCTAGAAGGACCGTTAGTGCAATCCCCTAAATATGCTGATTCAGGTCATCTTATTTCCCTTGCTAAGATCCATACTAGGGGAAGTCAGTTCCTAGAATAACCATTAGGCAAGGGCCTTCTCTTCTACTGGTGCTCAGGTGGATGACTCCTTGTTGACCATTGCTTCAGGCTACACCTGTCTGTGTGAATCCCTTCCTTCTGCACAAGCTGTATATCATCCAAGGGCCAGCTCTCAAGTCACTCACTGCTCAGAAAGATTGATGAAGGTGAAATAAAATATGAAATATATTCTTCTAAATCATAGGGACCCAGAAGCTCTACAGAAATGGGTTTTGAAGACTGATGCCTGGGTGTCTGGAACTGCACAGTGTTACTGGGTCTACGCAGTGGGGTAGAAGTCACTTCTTAACGGCAAAAGGATTTATCATTTTGTGTTGTTGTTGTTTTTCGGTGTGAGTGCATCAGACTTGACTGTGGGGCCCTTCCAGGTATTTGTATTTTTCTCATTTGATCCTTGCTGCTAATTTGCAAGCAAGCTTGAGTTGAGAGTGGCTATCTGACTTGCACAAAACCTCAGTGTAGCATGAATCTTAAAAGTTCTTATTAATAAAATCAAACTTGAGGCCAGGTATTGGGGTGAACACTGGAAGGTCAGAGAGACAGAACATGCCACAGCTATCTCACCTCGCTGGATCCTCAGCTGATCTTGTTTCCTCAGACTGGATGCCCCGAGCCCTCATCCAGAATGGGTCTCAGCTGAACTGCTGCTAAAAGCCTGAAAGCTTAACCAGTCACATGCTTCTCCAGGCCAAAGGCCTCCCCAGGGCAAAAGCCTCTAGTTTCTGGTCCTCACGCCTTATATACCTTTCTGCTTTCTACCACCACTCCCTGGGATTAAAGGCTGACTTTCTGGGATTAAAGGCGTGGGTCACCATGCTTGGGTGTATCCTTGAACACATGAATTTCTGCCTCTGGAATGCTAGGATTAAAGGCGTATGCTACCACTGCCTAACCTCTATGTTTAATATTGTGGCTGTCCTGTTCTCTGACCCCAGATAAGTTTATTAGCATACACAATATTTTGGGGAACACAATACCACCACACCTCAGTGCTTCTAACACCAAGATTTTCTTTCTAGTCGTTGCACTTGTCATGGGGTCTCTTTGGATCATTTTACTTTCTTTGACATGGCCTACCCTAGGCCTACTAAACTAAGGTTTTTTTTTTTTTATAATATTACACACATAATACACATAACCAAATCATCACACAATGTATATGTTAATAAAATAGAATACATTATAGAAAATATGTATGTATGCATACATTAGTTGGCATTCAGAAAAAAAAAACAGTGGCCTCATTTCAAAATGATGATCTGCTGTTTGTTAAGCTCAAGTTACTAAGCTGAACCATACATCAGTAAGTCAGTAGGCCTGGGAGGTACCCATATTATATCTTTGTAACAAGTTCCCAGGAGGTGCTTTTGGTCACACACCACACCTCTGAGCTCTTCATGCTTTCTTTTTAAAATAACAAATTCTTATTCTAGTCTCTGTCATTTTATGGTAATGTGATGCTATTGTGAACTCAACTACATTCCATCACAATTCATATGTCCATACCCCAATCCTAGTCCTGGATAGAAGATGCTGCAGACAGTTGGTTATGGTTACAGTTAAATGAAGTCACACAGGTGGATGCTCATCCCACATAACTGGTACCATATATGAGATGATCACACCACAGCACACAAAAGGTTGAAAGTGAATTTAATAAAAACAGAGGGAAGAGACACTGGGACAAAATCCCATTTACAAGACAGGGAGAAAGGTCTCATAAAACAACAGCCCTGTGGGTGTGACCTTGTACTTGCCTCTAGAATAGTTGGTGAATATCCGTGCCTTGAGCTGTCCACTTTGCTACCGGAGCCCGAGCTGCCTAATGTACCTGAGCAAGCTCATCTTCTGCATGTGTCTATTGAGGTCTCTGTTATTCCCCACCGTCACACTGGGAAGGCCTGTTCTACACTCACTGGTGGTCCACATGACACCCGCTTCACAGGGCAGCGTCTGTCCTTTCATGGCAACAGCGACCTCTCTCTTTTATAGGAGAATTGTCTTTGGACTCTAAGATCTCACATTTTAATTTTCCTCTGAATATTATTCCTCCTCAGTTTGCTTTCTTCGTCAGTCTTCCTATCCAGCTCCACCTCTCAGCCATTCCTAACTGCTCACTTTCCCCTCTTTCCAGCTTTCCCACAGGCCTCTGTTTCAGCCTTGGCCACTTCACTCCTGTACCACTGCTGCTCAGAAGTATAACATTAGCTCAGAATGCTTCTCTGGTTGCCTCTACATAGTTCTGTGTACACGTCTCCAAGGTACTTGCACCAGTGAATGTCCAAACTCACCCTGTCTGCCCATAAATTATTTTCTGCCTTTTTGTTCGTGATGTGGGAGTATGCCATCACTGTAGCCAGTGGGCAAACAGGAATGTCAGAGCATCCTCTCATTCAATGTTCAGTTTTCCCTGGATCTCAATTGGAGCATAATCTCCTTTAAATTGTTTGATGTCATTATTCTTGATTAAAAATGTTTGATAACTTTTGCCTTCTTGGGTTCAAATTCTGCCCATGGGCTCCTAAGAAGATACATACCAAGCCCTGGATCTCCTTTTCTCATATGTGGATTTCCGTTTCTTAGGCAGGTCAAGCTGCCCCTTGCACTCAGTGTCTTCAGATCTGCTCATCTCTCTGCCCTGCAGGCTCTTCCTCTGCCTGCTCTGCGCTGATCTTTGTATGAGTTAATTGTCTGTTCTGTAAATCATCTCCTGCTCACCAGACTAGCCAGAAAACTTTTAAGAAGATCTTGTGTTCCTCTCTGCCTCTCACAGCACAGTGACAGACTACATTTAAGTCACTGTGCTTGCTTAATACTACTGCCCATTCAAAGATTGTAACTGGCCAGATGAATGAGTAGATGGCAGAGAGAGAGAGAGAGAGAGAGAGAGAGAGAGACAGAGAGAGAGACAGAGAGAGAGACAGAGAGACAGAGAGAACAGAGAGAGATGTTTGAACCAGAATATGTTCTTTGAATAGGTAGGTACAGGCAATTGTGACCCCATGGCCTCATCTTGTTCACATTATGATTTCAGAGTGCATGGCATCAGCCCTACAGATGTACCATCACTATGGCTACTGTCTTCCAAAATACAGTTTTCAATGAAGGTTGAGAAGTCACCTGGGTGCTTGTTAGAATAGAATATTCTTACATGTAACGTTCACAGAATTTGATTCTGGGTACTTACCTTCCCTCCAGCTTGCCTCCCCCTTCTCCTCCTCCTTCTTTCCCCCTCCCTCCCCCTTGCAACTCTTTCTCTAGGAATGGTTCTCTGTGCAGGCTGGGTTGGCCTTGAACTCTCCATCCTTCTGACTCAGTCTCCTGAGTGCTAAGGTTAGAGATGTGTGTACCACCACACCTTGTGGCACTTACTGTTTTAATTGTCACTCCAGTTCCCTCTGATTTAAATAGCCTGTGGTCAGTATTATGAATAGCTCTCTAGTGCTTTTTAAGCCTAAAGTTCACGTGAAAGATCACAAAGCTAATGCTGAGTGAAACTGGGGTGAATGGCTATCTTTCTCTATACAAGGCATTGCCATGGCTTTTCTCTTTTCTGCTCTTTTTTTTTGTCATTTTTTTATGAAGCCTCATCCCCTCATTGAGATCTGAGATCACATTTAAATTTTTAGCTCAATGGCTTGTCAGTAG
The DNA here is from genome assembly GCA_902168325.1 of Peromyscus nudipes. Classification (NCBI taxonomy): domain Eukaryota; kingdom Metazoa; phylum Chordata; class Mammalia; order Rodentia; family Cricetidae; genus Peromyscus; species Peromyscus nudipes. The sequence continues at coordinate 7,537 of CABHPH010161784.1, read as the reverse complement.
CATTTTACATAAAATCCCTCTCCTTTTTTCCTCCCAAGATGTAATCCTCTGTATTTCATTCCTAATTGCTACCACTTCTATGGATGGAAAGCAATTTTGGCAGTGATTAATTTGAAGGGTCTGCAAGCTCTCCTTTGCTTTTTAAGACAATCCTGTTTGCACAGCCTGTCCCAGGAAGGTCTGCTGTAATCTACTGCCTCTTCAAAGAGCTGCTCCAAATTCTGTATGTGTCTCTCAGGCTTCACCATGGTGTTAAATCCACAGGGCTGTCTTTTCCTCTTTGTCTACATTTCCTTGAACTTCAAAACGCTCCATCCCTGAGAGCAAGGTAGGGGGAAGAGGGGAACATGGCTGCTGCCAATTATACATGCCAAAGAAGGTTTGTTTTCCACGTTAGTTAAAACCAGCAGAGAGCTAACAGCAGGGTGCTCTGCAGTAAAGAGGCTGCCAAAATAAAATGGAATTGAAATAGACTTGGGCAGGATAATCGGTGGTGGCAGGTGCCAGGAAGCAGCGACTTCTATCAGGGGCAGTGGGAAGTAGGAAGAGTGTGAAGCTGTAATTCCTGTCACCATGCAGATCAGAGCTGCCACAAAAAGCTTCCAGGGCTGGTGATGAATAGTTCCAATCCTCATTTTCTGCGTTGGAATATCATCTTGGTATGAAATATGTGACGAGTGTGTGCTTCATTCATCTGAAGTGGAGCCATTGCCTCCGAGTAATGGCGGGCCATCTTGGATAATTCAGGATGAGAGTAGCTTGGGGCAACCTTTCCTGGCCCCTCTCTCTCTCTCTCTCTCTCTCCCACACACACACAGGAAGCTGCGATGAACAGGTCCACACAGGTTTCTTCAATTCTTCTCTAACTTTCACTTCCTCAATGGAGCCCTGGTGAGCAAGACACCGTGACCTGACTTCCTGAGCAGAACTTGGAAGTGTTTCAGATCTAGGGATATTTAAATGTACATAAAGAGGAGTCGTGGGAATGAGATCCCAAGTCTAAACATGAAATTCATTGGTGTTTCAGCACATATGCACATAGCCTAGGGGTAATTTTATGTAATAAGTGAGTATATTTGTTCATGAATTTTAATTTCATAGTGTAGGGTTTTTCACATGCAGTGGGTACATACACGTTGGAGGGTGAGAGCAATGTAGGTTTTGGAGTTTTGTACCTTTTCCATCTTTTCCAGAGCTCCTTAAATTTCATCTCCTCCCTAGTCAATGGACATGCCCAGGGATGTTGTAAACAGCTGTATTTATCTCTTTAGACCATAGTACAAAAACATGACTTTGCTTCGTCAAATACTTAGCTTTTTTTAAAAAAAAAAATCATACTCGGGAAATTACCTTGAAGTGGGGCACCAGTTCATGACTTGAAGGCATCTTCTATTGGTCGTGTTCTTCATCCTCATCCGCCTACAAGTCCCCTAAGGCTTAGCGCTTCCTACCTACTGCTCTCACCTGAGTTCAGAATGCCTATCTACAACACTTAAGAGGTGAATATAGGTCAACCTTAACACATCTTGACACAGCGGCCCTTGAATAAAGCTGTGCCCTGCTAGCACATTGCTCACATAAAGGGTTCGAACCGTCACAGTGTGATCCGCGATGGATGAGCCCAGTAAGCAGGATTGCCAGTGCAGAGAAAGGAATGAAGAGGATAAAGGGACTGGAAGAGACAGACAGGTGCTGTTACATTATCTATGTGGGAGAATAATGAGCCCAGGAGAAAGAGAAGCCTTGGCTCAGGAAGGTGATAGATAAGGATGCTGGATCCTCCCTTGATGGCTGTCCATCGGTGCACTCATTCTTCAGACTTTACTGTCTTATTGGAGTGGAGAGTGTGCTGAAAGCTGAGGATAAAATTAAACTCAGTCACCTCTTTCCAGCTACAAGGACCTCGGTGCCCATGAAGACAAAGATGGGAATAGCAAGGGGATGAGCACAGAGCTCAGACTGAAGAGAGGCTTTAGTAGCAGAGAGGGTTTTTTTTTTCTTCTTTTTAGTTATGTTTATTGACTCCCAGTGTGTCTCAGGTGCTTCCTCAAGGGGTCCAATTTGTATTAGCAGAAAAAAAATTTACTTAAGGCACTGATCTAAGAAAACCCAAGCTGGAGGACCAGCAATGGGACACATGTGTTTATCTACAGTACACACTGCCTTCTGTGCATGATCAGAATAGGGGCTTGCAACAAAGCCACATGGAAATCATGACTTGGGATACAGCACCATTTCCAGAATAATTAGTTCAAACCACACAGGAAGTCCAGGTTTGGAAACACTAAGTGGGACCATTGTGGGGTGGAGGATCTATCCTTGACACATTTCAGGGGAAGTTGGAGCCCTCAGCATTTCTGCGACTGGCCAGGTTGTGGAACTGCATTTTTTGGTTGTTTTGAAGGTTGAGCGGTTGTCTGTTGAAGGCAGGTTTGGTCAGAGTGGATTTAGAAGCTTTTAAATTAATATAAAGTATGGTTTGTGCAAGTGATGACCTTGTTCCATGGTGAAATTCTAATCTGACACTTATCACACTTGGGCTATTATTACAAGAGTAGTTTTCAAAGAATGCCTCCATGAAATGGCAGCTGTGCAGCAACTGGCGACTTCAGTGACATGACGGAGAAAACTGCTCATTTACCTGGTGATCTTGTTTCTAACATCTTAAGAAAAACAACATTATAAAAGCAATATGGTCATTATCACAGATGAGCAGATAAAGTTTCATAAATGTTTGTTAAGACAGTGTTGTGAAGCCACCCGTGAAATTATTTAGATCAATGCAGCCTCATCTTAGATACTCTTTCAAAGAATTAAACATCATTAATTGGTGTTGAAAAACATAGTTAACCAAAGTTATAGATCAAGTTTGTGCATATTACTATCATCATATTTATGAAATAATTGTGTTGTGAGATTTATGCTGAATTAATAGCTATGTAAGGGCCACAAAACAAATGCCCCCCCCCTTTTTTTGGTTTTTCTTTCCATCCTGTTTTTGGATCCCTATTTGTCCTCTTCTCCTCTATTCCTCCTGAAGAAGAAGACGCTTGATTTTGTTGTTTTGGTTCTAAGGAAAATATAAGTAGTGAGTATAAGATAATTTAGTCATGGTTTGGGCAACTGTCACACTATTAAGAGTATTTTGAAAGCAGAACAAAGACTGAAAACTAGCCCATCTAAGTGTTTTATAAAGGAAGAAACTGAGGGAACTTTCCCTGCTACCAGTGTGCAGAGAGTTCAGATGAGCCACACTGGAATACAGGCAGACTGACAGCTGCTGCTAGGCCATGTGCCTCCTCTCTGAGACATTTACAGAATTCAAACTCATCTTAAGGACATCTAGTTATTTTATTAAAACATATTTCTCAAAGAAACATACATCTGATTGAGGTTCCCCTGGGGCTCACTTGATTCATCACACTGGGTAGGTTGGTAAGAACAGTCTAGGTATTTATGTCTTTTCGTGTCTATGATGTGGAAATCCAAGGTCATACCTGGCTTGCAGTAGAGAATGACACTCACACCTCCCTCAGCAGCTCAGCCCAATTTCTACCTTGTGTCATAAGATTCCTCCAGTCCCTGGAGCTGTGTTCCTCCTCTTCTCCCCCTTCCTACACTGTCAGCAAACAGCCCTGGTGCTGAGTGCCTCTGTGGAGGGTCTGCCCGTGACCCTGTGTTCTGCTGTGATATTTGATTTGTGCATTTGACTCCAAGGTCCCTTGAGAACTTTATTTATACACTTAATGCAAAGACCTACAATAGAATTAACAGGAATAAGGACTATATTTTATTTCTTAATTTTTAATTTATTTTATACCATCATCTTTATCAGCTTCAATTATAAATATATGAAATACTGAATGGCATGATGTTTTTGAGGTGCTGAGAACTGAACTGAATATGAGGGATTTTCATATTCTAGAAAATTATCCTACCACTGGACTACATTCCTAGACCTTCTACTATGTTTAAGACAGTCTTTCTCAGTGACCTCAAAATGATCCTTCTGCCTTAGCTTCTGGAGTTCTGGATGATAGGTGTTAGCCCCTACATTCAGTTTTTACTGTGAGATTCTAAATATCCATCTCAAAACTGAAGTTCTATAATTAAATGAACAGATAATTATCTTGTTTGTATCTCATGAAAGTGTTCTTCACTTCCTGAACCTGTATATCATCTTCACAAAATGATTATGGATAACAAGATAAATATTCAGTTTTGAACTAATCCAGAAAATTGTGGAGAAGGAAATGCAAGTAGCCACAGTCTTGGCACACAAATAGTAGCTTGCAAGTGGGCTAAAATGGGCTCAGACATAAAAAAAAAACCTCTATTTTATCAAGTAGTATTTGGGTATATAATTATTTGATAAAAGAAGTTTTCACTGAACATAACCATACTAAAATTTTAGTTTTTCTTGTTTAGTATTGGTGTCTTTAATGGATTTTATTTATTCTACATGGGCTATTCATATTGTGTGAATTTTTCCATAAGCACATTTCTTGATGCTCCTGTCTTGGTTGATGTGTGCTGCCTATGCTGTGGGCCATGCACAGTGTTGATGCTGCAGGGCTGTATTCCCTCCCATCCTTTTAATGGAACTCTCTTCCACGTTTCTGTGTAAACATTGCCTTTCAAAAGGTGATATAATTCCATTTCAGTTGTTTTATTTATTTATAGGCTTGAAGAAATATTCTCTGTATACTAAGTATTTAGTATGTAATATGTTCCACTGTTGCACATGCTAAGTGTCCTGATCCAAATCCATACTGCTCTGAAGTCTGAACTCTGTGAATACTGACCAGATGTTACAAGTGGGAAGCTCTCCACTTGGTCTCATACGTGAGCTACAGATAGAACCAAGACATACTCAAAGGATTGTGTAAAATTATCTTCCGGTGATGCAGATGAGAATAATGTAAAATTCGAATGGACTTGGTGTTTGGACTTGGGTGCCCATCATCATTTTGCATAAACCAGTGTTCCTAAATTGAGGAACATCTGAAGTGTCAAACACTTCTTTCTAGTCCCAAACATCTACAGTAAGAGGTGCTCAGCCTATATCATGACTTGTCCAATTAGTCCCTGTGTGTTAGATACTGAGTTGTTTCCAATTTCCTGCTGCTGATATGTGTAAGATCGAACACCTCACTTTACACACTTGATGGATTTCCAGGTTTGAATCAACACAGCTCTAGAATCAGAAATAAGCAAATTCAAGAAGACCTGGGTTTATTTGACGTAAGGGCCTTTCTGGATATGTCCTCTCACCAGGAATGTGCTGTCAGACCCTTTCCTTGAGTACTCAGTAATGTTGGGTGCTAACATTATTTGTAATCTTTGTCATTTAGATGAGTTGAGGAGCCAAATTACTGCCTTATTTTTACAATGTATCTCAACTGACTATTTCTAACTTTCATGAACTGCATATCAGGCACATTATGAGTATGTTGTTCTGAGCATTTACTTTTATTAACATGAAAGCATTACACTGGCAACACTTCCACCCTAAATCTTCTAGAATATCAGTGTTGTAGGTAATGTGGGCATCACACGTAAAGCCTCCATTTTCACCTCAGTGCTCCACCAGGTGCTAACATTTGAAGAGTTACAGTCATCTCATCACTGTTCAAAAAAAAAAAAAAAACTTTGGACATTTTCCATAAGCGGCTTGATGGTCTGAGTAAATGGGAATACATAATTGTAAATGTAACTGGAGTCCTTGAATATAATTGCACTCATAAGTCAAACAAGACAATTCATAACAATTTGATCCAGCATTTTAATTTTGTCTATTAAATTATTCATATGAATGCTTTTATAAGTTTAGCCATGAATATTTGAATGGTGGTTGATTCATAACTATAAAGTATCTTAGCCTTTTATTTTTCTCATTTACATCCAATTAACTTATATGGAAAGGTAGAATATTCTTCTTGATAGGAGGCACACCTTTCTTCCACAGACTTACTGAGGCTGTCTCATGGACATTTGCTGTAACTCGAGGTCAACATGGTACCTGCTTTGATAGTTTCATAAATAGCCTAATAACCCTCATTAGGTGGAGGGAAATTATTTTAAACCTCTCTTCTATAATTGAGGCGATGGCATTCAGAGAGGTTATGTAGTTTTTCAAAAGTCACACAATATGAGGGTGGATGACAGAAGATTCCCATCCAGGTTTGTGAAGACTCAATTTCTTCCACCGCTCAATGGCACTCACAAGGCTCTTTAAGGGCTGAGAGCACTGGCAACATGGACTGTATCGCCCCATATTTCTCCAGCTCTCCTCTCCTTCCACACTCATTTCATCACCAGGGAAAACTTTCTGAGGAGACATTTGATGTGCTCTTTCCTCCTACACAAATAACACTTGAAAACTTTTGCCTGCTCTACACACACATGAGAAGGTGCCTAATGTGTAAGTGTGGGCAGTCAGATGTGACATCAAAAGATCCTGCAGAAAGGGCTATTTGTGGGGTGTGACTTTTGGAAGTGGTGACTATAGGAGAGATGAAAAAGTCACAGGACCTGCCCGGGACCCTTCAGTGCCCTTTGAAGTACAGCAGAACAAGCCATTTGCCTAACAGAGCTCCTTAGTCAGAAGCGAGCAAAGACCTCACGCCATTATCTCAAAAATCACGTCTAGAAATTCCGAGAGTAGGCAACCCGATGACCTCTCAGGACTTTGATCTCCAGTGGGCTCATGTGTAGCTCTCCTAGTGCCACTGCATGAGTACCAAATGTGGGTATTGTGCAGCATCACGGAAGTGAAAGCATCATGCTTAGTTTCCTTTTCTAGCACTAATGTCCCTGTATGGGCTGAGGTAAGTGTTTTATGGGAGCTGCATCTGGGCCACCATTGATAATGCTTTAAATATTACCACAGCCAGGCTCCGCAGCAGGGAGGTCAGAATGAGCGCATTCATTTGTCTGAGACTCGGATGGCTTTCTGAAATAGTGCCAGGAAGTTGGCATTTTTAAAGTTTCCAGATAAATCTGATGTTTATTCTCTGCTCCTTATAGCCTGCCTGAACCGTATGATGCACAGATCTAAGCAGGGGTGGGGAGTGGGGGTGACTGCTGGAGGCATTTTGAGTCCTGGGTAGAGGACTGTCCTGGCTTTTCTTTCTGAACACTGTTCACTTCCTGCCCTGCCACATGCTACAAGGGTGCCCTGTGTTATGCTATAGCTGAATGATTTATGTTGTAAATCATGGTGATCTGCATCTCCTGCCTTGCCTCTCTGCTTGCAAACTCTCTGAACTCTCTCCTTCCAACCCAGTAAGGTTTTCCTATATGGATCCCAGCACCGTGCCCCATTGTGCTGTGTTATTTCTTTACGTGTTCATCCCAACCCCTGTTGTGTGTTTTTGGACAGAAACCAAACAACCCAACACCTGCCATATATAGGGTCATCATTCAGTACCTTAGACAAATAAAGGAGTAATACAGATATGAGGTTTACCACCACTAATGCTCCAGCTCCCATCTTAACACTATCACAAATAACTGATCTTTCAAAGTGGCTCCT
>CABHPH010161783.1:19528-40299 GCA_902168325.1 Peromyscus nudipes | reverse complement strand
GGTCTCAATTCTCCAATAAAATGACACAGACTGCAGAATGGATGGAAAAACAGAACCCATTCTTCTACTGCATCCAAGAAACACACCTTAACATCAAGAATAGACAGTACCTCAGGGTAAAAGGATGCAAAAAGATATTCCAAGCAAATGGAATTAAGAAGCAAGCCAGTGTAGCAATTTTAATATATGACAAATAGAATTCAAACAAAAACTAAGAAGAGATAGAGAAGGACACTACATACTCAACAAAGGAAATATCTACCAAGAAGACACAGCAATTCTTAACATCTATGCACCAAGCACAAGGGTACCCAAGTTCATAACAGAAACATTATTACAGCTTAAACCACATATTGACCCTCACACACTGATAGTGGATGACTTCAGTACCCCATTCTAACCAAGACAGGTCATCTAGACAATACAATTGCCAAATATATATCGGGGAGACAGAGTCTTGGCTGGACAACTCTCTTTACCAAATGAATCTTTAGTATAGGGAATGGGTTATATATAACCAAGTTGTTGGATCCCATGGGAACCCCCCAAACAACCCAAGCTGTTGCAAGGGCTACAGATTACTCCCTGCAAAGTGACAGCAAGGACACATTGCTAAAGACAACACCTACACAACTCATTGACCATGGAGAAGTTGAGCTGCTGCTGACACAGAACCTTCAACGCTACAGTCTAACATCTTTGGTACTCTACATGCTACCAAACTAGAAACTTAAACATCAGCCCAGCTACAAACCCTTTAATCTACAGTAGTGTCGTGCCTGCAAGATAAGAAGTGCAATGATGACACAAAGCTTGTGGTAGTAACCAACCAATATCTGATTGGATTTGAGGTCCACTCCATGAAATGGAGCTCTTACTCAATGCTACTTGATTAACGAAGAACCTGAGACTAGATAGTCCAAGGGCCTAGGGGCAATCCAAGTATTACTGATCTACAAAAGGAACACAGCAATAAAATGACTCCTGACCGCATTCTTCTGTACTCATAGATCAGTGCCTTGATCAGTCATCATTAAAGAAGCTTCTTCCTGCAGCAGATGGGAACAAATAAAGAGATCCTCAACAAGGAAATATTCAGAGAGTGGGAGACTTTGGAATACTCAGCCCTAAACAGGATGTTTCCATCAATCACCCCCCAGGGGGCTTAAGAAACTCTGTGAAAGAGACAGAAAGATTTCCAGAGCCAGAGGGGATGAAGGACAACAAACTTCTAAATGCAAGGAGACCAACACACATGACACACTTATGACCAACACACTCACAGAGACTGGCAGCATGCACAGAGCCAGCAAAGGTTTGCACCAGATGTAGTCCTAGAGCTGAAAGAAGTAGACACATGCTCTCCCATCTCTAGCCCAGAAGCTATCTCTGATTAATAACCACTTGCAAATGAAAATTTAGTTTTCTCCAAGTCTCACTGGGGAAACAAACTAATCTTAAGGGCAGGCTACATGCCCAATAGTAGATGGCCAACAACAAAACTCAACAGCATATTTCAAGGTTCTTTGTCTTATAATATTGTGCCAGACTTCTTTATTTTTATTTCATATATACATACATATATTATTAATATATAAGTAGATATTAATATATAATATATATAAAACCCTGCAGCTTTTGCATATTTATCATGGCTTCCAATTTTACGGTTTATGAGAATCCTGAATGTGCAAAGGAGAGGGTCTTTGCATTTATATCTGTTCCTTCTGCAGTTTCTTGGGTTCTTTTCCTTCTGTTTTGCTCATTTTGTCCTATTCTGATTTGTTTTTGCTTTATTTTATTTTATTATTATCCCTTCGATGCCTGTTTGCTTTCTAACATGAGACATAGAGGACCTGGATCCAGATGGGTAGGGAGGTTGGCATGAACTGGGAGGAGTCGAGGGAGGGGAAACTGTAATTAGGATATAGTATAAAAAATCTATTTTCAATAAAAGAAAGTTAAGCATGGTTTTTCAGAATACATTAATGTGTGCTTTAGTAGAAGTAGATGTCATGCTCATCACCATTCAACCTACATATGCTCAAATAACTAAATTAGCCACAAGAAACTGGGTTAGTTTTCTAGTAACCAGAGTTATAATAATCCTAAAACAACATCTGAAGGCCTAAATTGAATCAAACCATTACTCATTTAAAATATTTTCAACTAAAATGCATTGCATCTGATGTATAAAATATTGTACACTGGCATTTTCTGATATAAAACTTTGTTATATTAAACAACTTGATGTTCAGACTGAAATATTACACTGTTCATAACATCTTAGCAGGCATCCTGACAGCTGGAGATACAGATCTGCATTTTCAGTAACCATGACAATTAAATGTGGTCAGATTACAGCCTTAGGATAGAATTACTGCTAATGTTTTGTGGTGGTGGGAAGGAAAATTAGGTCAGAAAGCCATAAAATTCTGATGTTTGAGTCAAAATTATAATAATAAATATTTAAATGATGCATTGTAAAGATCTAATTCATATTTGGAAAATAGCACCATGTAAATCACTTAGAGTGGAAGACCCTTTTGTTTATGAGCTATCTACGAATAAAACATTTGAAAATTAGAATGATTTAATTCTTTGTGTTAACACAATATATTTTTGAGCACGGGCATAGATTCTGTATACCACGGCTCACAAATACTAAAGCCTGCTGTTCTTGTAAGGACTGGGCACACAATAACACCAGGATTAAAAACTGGAGCATTGTTCAGGCTGGTTAACAACAAACAATAAAGAGACCCTGTCTGAAACAGGGTAGAAGGTGAGGACCCTTGAGGTTGTCCTCTGACCTCATCATGCATACTGTTGCATGTTCACATCTACACTAAGACACACATGCACATGATTATCAAATACACACAACAAAGCTGTGGAGTCTGGATGCAGATTCTCATTTTTGTAAAGTATTTGCTCTAATTTCCTGACTTACACAATAGGGTGATATACGTTTAAAGCCTTCTTCTCTGTATTTGTAAAGTGCTGAAATGCCACATGCAACACATTTAAAACAATTGTTTTCACTGTGATGTTCAATAAGTGATTATTGTTAATAAGTGAATGGAAATTACAGAGATAATACATTTGCAAACTGGACAGAAAATAATTCTTATATCCCAACATGTTGAATTTCTAGACAGGGTAGAATTGCTGTTCTAAGTACCATCATTTTTAAATGAATTTCTCTTTTATTATTTGTCTTAGTTCCTACCTCTGCCCTCCTCCCCCAATTTGATTTTTCACTTGATTCCTATAAATCTTCAAGACTGTATAGAATTTCATGGTTAGCAAAACTAAAAATAAACGAGCATCTCTACTTAGGAATATCCCCAAAATAATTTATTTCAATAACTTAAGCTAAAAGATAAGGAAAATAATATTACACTTTCACCAAAAATAAAAAGAAGTACACTCTGAAACAAATTATAAGAGTAAAATGGTGTGTGTGTGTGTGTGTGTGTGTGTGCTAAACAACAAGCAATTAAATGAATGCAAAAGTTTAACATGTGTGTAGGATGAAAACTTTTAATTTCTCAAAGAACTGTGGAAAGTAATATACTTATTGATGGAATTTATTGATGAAATGGAGGTGCAGTGCATGGCTCAGAACTTTCAATGGATCATTAAAACCAAGATCAATGGCCTTATCCTGACAAGACTTTCAGAGCCTCTCTATAGTAAGCCTAGCACACACACTGGGTGTGAGTAATATTAGTCCTTTCTTGCTTATCTCACTAATATTTGAATTCAGGCAACTTACTTATTTCTCTGACTTTACCCATAAATGCAGGTGACCACACTTTTTATTTTGTTTTTGAGATTATAATCTAATTGCATCATTTCTCCTTCTCTCTCATCCCTCAGAACCTTCCTATTACATGTCTTTACTTTCTTCCAAATTCCTGGCCCCTTTTTTCATTGAATGCTGTTACATTCATATATGAGTACGTATATGCATGTGTATTCCTAAATATAACCTGCTCAGTCTGTGTAGTATTATTCACATATACATTTTCAGGGATAATCATTTGGTATTAGATAATCAATTGGTGGCTCTTCCCTGGGGAGACTATTTGTCCTGCTCTAAGCATTAGTTAGCTGTAGTTTTTTTCTATATGCTGACGTCTTTTGAGTTAACTGTCAAGACCCTTGTGAGGATCTGAAAATGCCATCTTCATAAGAGAGTATGGCAAGGAGAACAATGGAAAATATCAGAGATGACAGTGAAAATTTTAATTAAGCAGAGAAAAATGATAATTATTTTTGCCAATATTTAATTCCAGCCAATTGAATTTATAGGTATACAGTATCCGTGCAGCTACAAATGTATCCTACCTTCTGAAACACATGATTGCTTAAAAGAAGTTAACTTAGTGATTTAGCATTCTAGCATTATCATATCCTAAGCAAGGATTTTCATTACAAAGTGAAATTACAAAAGCCTTCATTAAAAATCTTTTATCTATCTTGCATAAACCACAAAATCAGGATATTAAATGTGAAATATTATGAAAACCACCATGGCATGTAGTTTTTATTTGTTGCTTTTTCAAGGCAAAGATGAATACTTCATTTGATGAAATCATAAAAGCAGATTCAGACTTGACCTTCTATTATTCATGTCTTCAGAAATACTTACAAAATATAAAACATATGTGAGGGCCTCATGGGACACACGAAAGATTTAGTAATGGTCTCTGTTCTTCAAGGCACACACAGGAGATTTTTGAGAAAACAATTGATTACAATACAGTGCTAGGTTCTGGTTGCTAGAGGCTGATTGAGAGACTCTGAGTGGGGGCTAAAATCACAAGATTTGAACTCTAAACAACAAGTCTAGGAAAGATAGAGCACAACTGTAGACATGGGGAGGTTAGACAAGCCATCTGAAAGACAAACAAGAAGTCAGTGACTTATGTTGGAGACTAGAACACATCAGAAGACGGGAGAAAAGAGAAAGCATGAATGGTGGGAGATGAGGCAGGGGAGTGACCTGGGTGTGGTCAGCAACTAGAGATAGAAGAGATCTGATGATTGAGAAGTGAATTTGAAGAACTTAATAAGGACTGCTAACAAATGGCTTCAGGTAAAATAAAGAGGACCTTAGGAAAGAAAAGGAGAGACCCCATCAACAGACCTTCAGCCTAGGGATCTCATTACGAAACTTGCTTTGGAAAGACAAGATGGGGATGTGAGGTGGAAAAATGAGCTTGACATAAAGGAGATGATGAAAAGAAGACCAGAGAGTGATTCCCTGAACACTGAACATCTTTAAACAACACACACACACACACACACACACACACACACACACACACACACACACACACTAAACAAAGTGTTACAAAGATTAAATAACATACACTAGTTACACAGTGATCACCTGGTTGAAGTTACTGGTTGGGGTTTACTATTACACAATATATAGTTCTTAATATCTCTAAGAGAACAGGTTGAGGACCAGGTAAACCAACTCATATAAAAAACGAAAAGTGACCAGTCAGAAGCATTTATAAAGAGGCCACAAAACAGTACAAGAAAGGCATGGCACACTCAGGTCTACATCATCAAGCACAGGGCTGAGCAATTATCCAGTGAATTAAGGACCATCTGGATAATCCTAGCAGAAACAGATTTAGTGCTTGAGTCATGCAGATAATTGTGCAAACAGTGTGCCCTGCTCTGGCTCAGTAACCTGGTCATTAATATCTTCTGTTGTACATTTTGCCCTATGGTATTTTTGGAATGGACAATGGAGGCTCAGAAAGAATTAAGGAGTCATCTACTTACTGGAAGAATCACATGAAGAATAAAGTTTATCTTAATAGACTGATATTATATTATATGTGTCCCCAGGAGCCACTTCACATGAGGATAGACATAAGATACACACAAGTTCAATTTTGCTTTAGAGGACAAAAGAATTTAGCAGTATGGCACTCACATGCGAGCTTTCAAATTCAATTCTGTTAGGTGGCAAAAAGTTCTCTGAGCTTTGACACTATATGAAGTAGCAGTGTGAATGAACTGATAAGCATCAATAAAATAAATGTCTGCATGTCAAAGCATGCTTCTAGAAAGGCACAGCCAGGCACAGCAACTCCCATCTGCAATCCCATCACTCAAGAGACTAACATAACAGGATCTCTACAAGTTCAGGGCCAGTCTGAACTATGATGGTGAGTTCAAAGTCAGCCTGTGTACAAAGCGAATCTCATTTCAAACCCCACTGCTTGTACTCTGTCCCCCCAATAAAACCAAAGGCAGCAATCAGGGGAGGAAACACTTTTGCAAATGTTCTATTATATCAGGATCATGTGAGTACCCTGAGTCAACCCAGTTTCACAAATTGAGAAGCACAGGTACCCAATGAGTATGACATTCCATGAACTCACCACAAAGCACAAGAAAATAAACAAATAAAATAAAAGAACTCAATATATAACTTTTACCATCAAAATAGTCACCTTTAAAAGCCATAATGCTAAGTGTTAATGAATACAATGCACTGCCACATTGGAGCAGCCATTGTCAGAACATAAATCTGTGCGTGAACTTTTGAGAAATGTCTGCCACTATCTACAAATAGTTGTCTTCACTAGTAACTTTGAATAAATTATGATAAAGAAATGACCATAAATGCCGAACATGTGTATTTACGTTCAATTCCTTAGCTAGGAAAATCTCGAAACACTAATGACACTATATAAAAGATTACTTGGAAGCCATATGTACATCTTTAATAACAATGGTCAATGAAATCAATAGGTGCTTGGTGTCTGATGTGAAGAAAAAGTTACTGTCTCTATACCCAATAGTCAAAGGTACAAAATGAAAATATCTATGCACACTAACAGTAATGAGAACAATGATAAACTAGGCATGGTGGCACATACCTTTAATCCTAGCACTGGAGAGGCAGAGGCAGCCAGGTCTCCCTGAGTTCAAGTCCAGCCTGCTCTGCACAGTAAGCACAGTGAAAAGAAAAGGGAAAAAAACATTTCTCTATTGTCTTTATTTCTAATTTTTCCTTAGTGATTATTTAATTTCTTTTAATCAAATTTGTTTCCAATTTTGCCTGAAATTAAGTTCAACAACATAGCCATGAATTTACATACCTTTTAATATAATTTTACACAATAGGCTATCCATTCAACCATAGTAAACAATGCATCATCCTTCTGCTACATTGCCAATGGCACACAACTCAGCCCTCCTTAGAAGTTGGACCAAAATATGTCTTGCTATCAATTAAAAAGTTTCAAAATAAAGGAGAATCAATAGTGCAAATCTCATACACAACATACTTGGGTCATCTGTGGCATCCTGGATTAGAGCTTCTATGCTGGCAGACTTATTGGCCACTGTACCAATCCAGGTTTATAACAGCAGTGCATAATAGTGGATATACATTAGAATTTAGAATAAGAACAGATAAACTACTGAATAGATAGTGGATACTTCTAGATGAAAGGAAGACTGAAAAAGTATTAGCTAAAAGCAAAATTGTCTGAAAAGTTATAGCCTCCGTTACTAAAGACCAACTCAGGGCTGATGTCCATCAATAGGGATAGGCAAACAGTGGTGCTCACTACTCACATTATCATTACAAATAATACTCTAACGGCTATTGCTTATGAATAATTACTGTGGCCCAAGTTCTGCCTTGAATGTTTTACATGCATTGTTGGAGTAAAGGTCACAAAAGCCTCTCCAGTGTTATTGTAGACCCCATTGCTGGCATTCATATATCTGCATAATGAAGACTTTTCCCCACAGCCTATGTTCTTAACCAGGACAGTATTTATGACAACCAGGAGCATAAAAGAAATGCAACTGCAGAAGGACATATGTCATTTGAGAGCTTGGAAAAGAAAGCAAAAAAGGAGGGAGACCAAGAAAGGAGGCTTAGAGAAGTAAGAAAATTTGACAACAGATGATTGTAGTGTCTACAACCGAAATCTGGCAGAAAAGGGGAAAACCACAGAAAACAGCTATCAGAAGAGAAGAACGATAGCCAGAATGCTAATAAGCAAAAACCAAATGCTGCTCCTGTAGAAAACAGGGAGTTTACCAGTGACTTAGAGGGCATAGATTCTAGGCTAAGATGCAAAGCTTAGGCGATTTGCGTGCAGAAATGGTAGCATTTGACTAGAAACACCAAGAGATTAGATGGGTACATACAAGGCAAATGGGTTATTTATGGCAGAGAATGGAACATGTTAAAGGGTGTGTGTGTGTGGAGGGTGATGATACATGTACCATGGAAAATGCATCCAATTCACTGTGACTGGTATGGTGGGGACTAGAGATGCAAGAGATCTGAAGAAAGAAATTAACATGGAGAATGTCCAAGGGACCAGTGATGACTTCATATTTGCTGATTTTTAGGGGGTGGGGGTAGGTGCAGTGTGGTTAAGGCAATTATATGGAATGTTCTTGTACAAATCTAGTCTATCTTCCACACAATTCTCTAGTTGGATGTGTGGAGCACGAGAAAGCATACATGGCATAAACAAAATCTAGTCATCACCTGTGTTAGAAAACTGAATCATCCTGGCGGTAAGAATACAGAAACACCCTCACATTAGCCCTTAGTCATCATGGGAAGGATAATGGAGCCAGCATTCCCAAAAGTAGCCATCAGTTCTGCTTTCTATTGACAAATAGATGAGCCTCAAATCCTTGCAGCACCTATGTGAATAATGGGCTGTGATGATAGGTTTTCCGGGGATACCTTTGAGCCCACTTAGAACTTTCAGCGTGACAACTGTAAAACAATATAGGTCATAATATCCCAGTTGGTTTTTTGTTTCCGTGAGAATACACAGACCAAAGCAAAGACCACAGAGGAACACTGTTTACTGACTTCCTCTCTCTAGCTATTCAGCTACCTTTCTTTTATAGCTTAAGTCCTCCTGAGTAGGGATGGTGCTGGCCACAATGGGCTGGGTACTCCTGCATCAGTCTCTAGCTAGTTCAGCTACCTTTTTTTTTATAGCCTAAGGCCCCCTGAGTGTGGAAGGTGCTGCCCACAATGGGTTGGTCACTTTTGCATCAATTAGAATTTAAGAAAACCCCAACAGACATTTCAACAAGATGGTCTGAGTGTAACAATTTCTCAATTGGGGTTCCCTCTTTCTAGATGACTGTAGTTTGTGTCAACTTGGGAAACTTAATTAGAACAAATGTTTTTACAGAAAAGCATTTCTTTGTCTAGCTAGATAATAAAACAGATAGATACCTAAGGTTAATCAGCATAAGACTAAGTGTGATGAGATTTCCATACGTATCATGTTCCAAGGAGACTCAAGCTATGGATTAAAAATCAATAGTATCTCTGCTATTCACAACCTATTATGTACTCACTCCCACAGTGAAAACATGCACAAATTTTTTGGTTTGTTTTGTTTTGTTGAGGCAAGATTTCACTGTGTAGCCTTGGTTGTCTTAGAACTCACAATGAAGACCAGGCTGGCCTCAAGCTCATAGAAATCTATGGGAACTCATTTTCAGGTTCTTCGTGGCTTTACCCAGCAGGTCTGCATAGAGAGCATAATTGGACCACGGGCCTGAGTGCAGGTGTCTGAGATGGTCTGCACTTGACTGTGCTGGGGGGAGGTCTTTTGCTTCACCCCTTGACTTTTCTATAAATACCCTAGGGCAGAGACAGGGCCTGTTGGAATAGGTTCTAGGCCCTCTCAAGGCTATCCTGTATTTTCTGTTAATCTCCACATTCTAAATCCTTCTATCTAATATTTCCGGCTGCTCACACTCAAGAAAACTCTGGGGAACTGTGGGATTGGTGGGTAAACGCCCTGCAGAAATCCACCTGGCTCTGTCTCCCAAGTGCTGAAATTAAAGGTGTGTGCCACCGCTACTCAGCCATGAATAGACTTTTAAGAGAAGTTTCATGATAAACCTAGGAGTCAACTCTGTTATCCTTCCTTGGAATACCATGAGGATAAGTTCGAAGAGAATAAAACACTCTAAAAATCAGATAGGCAGGCAGTTGGGGTAACAAAATTCACCACCACCAGCTCCCTCTGGTATATCAGAATAATGTCTAGGAAACCAAAAATTAATTCTGAAAAAAACATAAAGCAACAAACTTACAGATGAATAAATGAGTTACCCCAGCACACATCGTTGCTGATATCAACACTATTTAAATTTATTACAGGGACCAATAATTATGGAAACTGCAGAGCGTGTTGTCTAAGGAGAAGCTGCTGGGTGTGCATTCACAGCAGGCTTTGGGAAGAGCTGAGCTGAAATTTGTGGAAGATTTTTAAGCACACCATTTGTTCCTTCTGAATCTCACTTTTTTTTCTGATTTAAGACAATGGAAAGGCTATCATCTGGAAATACACAATCCTGGACAGTGATAAAAATAAATATATAGACATCTTTTTAAAAGTCCAGATAAATTTGAAATATCACATCAGCACAAATTTATATAAGCCACAAGAAAAATATGTCCAAGGAATTATATCAAAACTACCTCCAATGGCCCTACCGGTACCACAAGCCTGCATCCTGAAAAGTGGGTGGGTCCTTTTCAGACCCCTCAGTGCAGCTAGCTATAAGTTACCATACAAACGCATTTAATTCCAAGTAGGCAAGATGCAAGCATATGCACAACACTGTGCACCAATGAGTCAATAAAAGAGTGCAGATAAGTCATGTATTAATGTGATGTATGCTACACTTCAGGCTGCAATGGTCGATATGCACCATGATTCTGAAAAACGCGGGATAAGACCCAAGCATGCATTCAGAATAATTTTGGAATACATTGATTTCTGTGCATTGCAAAAAAAATGTTATTCCATGTGGGGGTTTGTTACTCTGAGTTTCTCTTCCCTGGCTTTCCCCACTAATGAAGAATTTGATTCTATTTCGCCCCTCCCACCCAGTGCTTGCAGATTGCTTGAGAAGGCCAAGGCAGCTCAGCAGCAAGGAAACCGGGCTGGCTGCGCAGGAGCTATATATAGCTCCACCTTGGAGATGTGCATACACAGGCACACGTACAGATGCCCATGCTGGATTTGGCATGAAAAACAGGACAGCCAGAAATGGCTACACCTCTCTCTTGCTTCTTTCCCACCATCCCTTTTTTTTTTTTTTTTTTCAGGAATTTTCCCAGAAGGGTGTCTGATTTCCCTGCAATTCTTCTCCCTACTGCTACCAGCAATCTGTTTCCAGCAGAAACCGGCACTGAGCCAACACCTAGTGCCCAAATGCGGTCACCCAGGGAGGATGCTTTGGGGTCCATCCTGACAGTCATTTGGCTAGATGAAGTGATAGTTCCCGGTAGGAAACAGTGGAGCAGGCAGGAAGCTGCTTCTCTGCCCTGCCCAGTCCTCAAGCACCTCGTGGAAGAGGGACCCTGGCTTTTCCTCAGACTGGATTAATCAGAAAATGCAGGGATTCTCCCCAACCCGCACGCCCAAAAGGGACTAGTTCTTAGCCTGGGGACGCACCAGCCCCTGCCTCCCTTACTGCAACCACTGGCAGGCAGCGCTGCACTGGAGGTACCCCGCAGGTGCGGGGGAGGGGAACAGGCGGCGCCTGGCATGCGGAGCAGTTGAGATGCAGAGAGGACCTGCGGTTCCGGCAGCTGGCACGTCTGCGCCCCCCAACCCCCAGCAACATCGACAGGGCAAACCCGGGGCCCGACCCCGCAGGCAGCCGCAGCGTCTACAAGGAAAGTTGCCCAGACGCGTTGCCCCTCCGGGCCGCTCTCAGCAACCCTTCCCTGTGCGTCGCCCCGGCTACAGCATCCTGATCACCCCCTCCACCCCATCTTCTGATCCGGTGTCATCAGTGTTGCAGTGACAGCAACAGCGACCCTGGGAGCCGGGGTGACCAGGGCGGGGCAGGGGCTGGCTGGGTGGCCTCTGGGAAGCACGCCTTCCCTGCGCTCTGCAGAAGGGCGAGCCTGCCTCCTACCTGTTCCCCACTCCTGTCGCGGCCGCGCTGCCTGGCTGCCTGGCCCTACAGCTTTCCCGCTCCCGCCGCAAACAGCTGGGAGCGCATCTCCCACCGGCGCCACTCCTCGCCTAGGCGGAGCCCACCCTAGCTACTTGACAGCAGAAGCCGGGGCCTCAGAGTGCAGTTATTGGGGCCGCGGGGAAAGGGGGGCGGGGACCGGAGAGAAACCTGCACCTTTGATTGGACAGAGGAGATGTCATTCTCAACTCCAGGGTTTCTGTGGACTCTCTTAGCTCCTGAAGTCCATGGTTCCAAATCCCTCTGCTTCTTGGTCAGAGGGCTTTAGAGGAGGGAAACAGCCTGGAGGACCCGACATTAAATCGGAAGTGGTGCACGCCTTTAATCCCAGCACTCAGCTCTCAGTACTCGGGAGGCAGAGCCAGGCAGATCTCTGTGAGTTCAAGGCCAGCCTGGTCTACAGAGCTAGATCCAGGACAGGCACCAAAACTACACAGAGAAACCCTGTCTTGAAAAACCAAACCAAAACAATCCCCCCCCCAAAAAAAGACTCCATGAAGGAGGGAGGATCTGACAAAGCCAGACCCCTGGAACTTTCCAAAAGAGACTTCGGCTCCTGGAGATTTAACCAGGGGCACAGGCTTAATATGCAATATAGACTTCAATGAGGAAACAGAAAATAAGATGCACCACTAAGTGGAGAGAAATCACAGGAATACCAGAACTGGAGATTTTGTTTCATTCCTGTTCCCAATCATTGCCCAAATATGTCACAGAAGTTTTCCTTATATCAAAAAGCAAAAATTTTGACCAAAAATCACCCATATAGGGTCCAGTACTTTAAATGGGAAGACACAGTAAAATAAACTTTCAGAGTAATGTAAACTGAGGCATTTGCCCTAGGCAGTTCCACTGGTGGCTACTTCTTAAAGTAGTGACCACCATACTGACTGATAACCAATCTCTTGTTCTCCAGTCTGAGTACAAAAAACCGGACAGCTAGGTGGTTGCGAGACTGCTTTTAAGAGGGCAGAATGTCTTTGTGCACCCGTGTTGTCTCTGCAGTCTATCAGGGGAGAACCAGAAAGCTCTGAAACCCGAGGGACCTCTTAGTGGAAAACCAGGAGAGACTGTAAATAAAATTGAAGTAGACTGTGTATTCCCTCAGTACCTAACGAGGAAACAAGACACCCTCTTCCTCCATATAGCTCAATTTGTCTTCCACCTTGGTAACTTAGTGTCCTAAAGCATACTGAGCATGAGAGAGATTTCATGTTCGTGAGTTCGTGAAGGGCCTGTACTGAAGAGGAAAGGGTCTCAGGTTAAAAGGAACAATAGATAAATATTCTGTACGCCAGGAACCCTCTCGCCATTGTTACAAGTGTCAAAGCCTCCGGAGTCTTGTTTCCCCATGACATGCCTGTGAGTCTTGGATCCTCTTCCCCAGAACACTCCCGTTTTCCCGCTGAACTGCACAAAACTCCTGGACTACTGTTCACTTGTCTTGTGCCGTATTCTCTGTGAGGTATACCAGAACTCAGCAAGAATGAGGTGTCGAACTGGCCAAGGGAATCCAGAGGGACAAAATTAGCAAATAGTTTAGTGAGGGATATGTTTTCCAGATTAGTACCTCGTGATTGCTCAATAAATTTCAATTTACCTGGGCTTTGTACTGCCTTCCAATACACTCTCCTCCAGTAAAAGATGGAGCATAGAATGAAATGAAAAAAAATGAAATGAAATAAAAAAAACACTGAGCATTCCAGTTTACACAAGTGTGAACAGAATGCTAGAAATTCCACCTTGTCATCTCCTTATTCTTCCATTTATTTCCTGAACACATACTAGTATTGTGAACATTGTGTCATGAAGTTCATTTTTTTCAAGCATACAATGCTGGTTGTGTATTTCCTGACCGAATGAAGATGTGTGTTCATAAGCACGTATGCACAAAGAATTTTGAATAGCATTCAGAGTATTTCTATCTCATCAGGCCCATATACTTTCAGAGAAAACAGACCTTTTCCAAGTTTTGTAATGGCTTTTTCTCAGAGAGCAAAATCTATATATCTGTTCATGGCATACCTATATTTCTATTTACATAAAAACATTAGCAATGCCGGCTACACAGCAGTTTGCTTTTTCCAAATCACTTTCACATACTCTGGGCTCTGTGCTGTTACAATTATGAGCTTCAGCATAATAGTAATAGATGTCCAATAGTACTAGGCACTCATGCCTGTGAACATCTAGACGTAAGTAGAGCTAAAATGGTAAGACTAAACAGTCATTATTTCTTCCACTCCATAACTTTATCTGGCATGGGTCCTGTATAGTTCTCACCCATTCTCCTCGCTGAATCACCTGCCTATTGAAGTTTTTATTTTTTCAATTGGTTTACTCCTCTGACCACATTTATAAAACATAGGAAAGTATGTACTTTCATTAGAGATTACTCAGTACACAATCAGTATCTACTTTTGGGGTCTGCTTCATGAGGTTGTGATCACAGCTAGTGGGTCTGGTACTGAGGCATGAAGAAAGCTGAGGAGAAATGAGTAGCCAAGTGGGAAGGTTTGCTTTGACGACTATTTTCCTCACTGCATGAAGGAGGGCGTTGTTGAAACATGGTCTGGATTACCTCACCCTGGCAACAGGATGGATAACATATGTTGACATCTTCCAAAGCAGCAAAGGACAGTTCTGCTTTCTCCATGGATGGATCCAAGCTCCTAAGCAGTCACAGAGTTCCACCCTCTACTTCCTGGGACATCACACGGCTCAACTGCTTTTGGCTCTGCTGGATCCACCCCCATCCCCACCTCAAGGTCCCCTCCCTTTCTTCACACTGCCTTGGCCCTTATTCTTCAAACATTCTAATTTCCTCTGACCACTGATTGAATCTCAGAGAGAGAGTTAGCGAAACCACAACAGTATCGTGGCTTTCCCCAGAGAGTGCTCCCTTCCTCTCTCTCCTCTGCTCCACCCAATTCCTCACTCCGAAGCTTCCCAGGAGAGCAATTCCCAACATAGCCTGATGTGGCAAAGGAAGAGAGGAGCAGAGAAAGGCAAGGTGTGTTGGTTTTTTTTTTTTCCCCCTTCTATCAAAATTCAAGGCCGCACTCAACACATCAGTATGGCAACAGACTTTCAGCCGATTGGTTTGAAGAGTCCTGCTAAACACAGCCTGCAGCCTCTCCTCAATCCCACAGTGTCTCCCTGCCGGCAGCATCTCAGTTCTATCAGCCCACTGACCTAGCTTTTCAGAGCCAACTGGGGATTTCAGCAAGGAGATGCGCACAGCAGGAAGCATACAACCCACACCCAGGAACAAACATACACACACACCCTCTCTGTGAGTGTGAGGTGCCGCGGAGACACCACTACCAAATGGTTTTTAAATACTGAATATTGGAATTTCAGTCAACACGCTTCTCACTGGGAGCCACCGCAATTTTTCTGGAGATTAAGTGTAAGGTCAGAATTCCTTTTGCTTTGGAAGTGACTGCTGTGCCCCCCAAAGACAGACTTTCAGAAAAGCCACCTGCTTTTATTACTAGAGTATTCTTACAGCTGCCATTGTTTGACATTAATCTACTGATTTCTTTTTTTGCTATTATCTCACATCTATAATAGAAATCAATCTATAATGTAATAAAAGACCTGTTGGTACCTTTTAGTCAAATCCCTGTCCTCAAAAGTCTTTCAGCTCATAGATCTCATGGGTAAGGGCACTTGGTTTAGTGTCAAGTGTGAATTTATTCTCTGTTGTTCCCCAAGAGTTGGAGGCCAGACACTATTAACCAACTCCTACCCTCAGTCATAATTAACACACCCTTCCCCTCTATTTCAGCTGCCATTTTAGACATTGCACATCCTATTTTCAGAATAGCTCTTCAAAATAATGGATACTTTAGCATCTGTAGTAGACATAGAACTGAACATTAGGCCATTTATCATTGTTCATTGTGTGTGTGTGTGTGTGTGTGCGCGCGAGTGTAACTAGCAGAATTCCTGAAAGTTAGTGATTTATAAAGAGCAGTTATGGATGTTGTAAAATCCAAACCTTATATCTGGGGGAAAGATTTATGCTACACCACACACACACACACACACACACACACACACACAGTCATAAAACCAGCAGGAGTGGGGAAAAGTTGCACACATCAACCTTCACTAGAGCCCGCTTGCATTGTTACTCACCTTGTAGCTCCAACAAAATGCCGGACAAGAGCAGCTTCAGGACCAAAGTTTATTTTGGCTTGCAGTCTGGGGGTACAATCAGTCAGGGTGGAGAAGTCATAAAGATAGGTGTTCCAAGTGCCTGGTCACATTGTACAGAAGCAGAGAACTCAGCTCATTTTCTGCTTATTCAGTCCAGGCACAGCCCATGGAATGTTTTCACCTATATTTTGGATGGTCCTCCTACCCTAATTAACCAGACATTTGCCATCAGATTTTTTCCCATAGCAATTCTAAATCCTATTATGCTGGCAGTCAAGATTAGGCACCACATCGCTCCATCAATGACTGACCTAGTCCTGCTGAACAATGTCAGTCCGTGGCTGGAGGCTACCCCTGCACATCATTGCCTTTAATGGCCCTTAATGATTCTGGTGCACAAGAGACCGAGTTTCCAACACTGTGAACTTGGGGAGCTCATTCCAGCCACACTTCTTTTTTTTTTTTCCTTCTAGACTAGAGGATGGGGAAATCATTGTGAACTTCAGTTTCCTATGCCTTAAATGAGAGATGAGTTACTTAGTCATGGTATTTAAAGCTAAAGGCTAGGAATACAGCACCAGTATCTTTATGGGGGTCCTTCCCCAAATATCCAGTGCTGCTCTCCACATGGTTCATATTTATGATCCACTTTCCATTGGAATCTTGATGATCTTTAGTCCGTTTTCCTCATTTTCCATGGTGTTTAGAAATGTGTTTATCATTCCATATATCAATTTGGACTTGCTAACTTTCTCTAATACATGTTTGGTTTCTATGCTACTGTTTGCTGATTTTTATCAGTTATTTACTTTCTCTTGCTTAGATTTCATATCCTTTTTCTTTCCTCTTAAAATAGGACACATCACTGGATTTCAGTCTTCTTTCTTAAATATTTGCCTTAAATGAAAGATTATTTCATTATTTTTAATAATATGTGTGCATATATATATGTGTGTGTGTGTATGTGTGTGTGTGTGTGTGTTTGCATCTCTGTGTGAGTAGTTACCTGTGGGGACAAGATAAAAGCATCTGTATCCTCTGGAGCTATAGCTAAGGGTAGCTGTGAGCTGCCTGACATAAGTGCTGGGAATTGAACCCAGGTCCTCTGGAAGAGCAACGAATGTTCATAAACACTGTGCCATCGCCCCAGCCCCTAACTACTGTTTATTATATCTAGCAAGATTTAGTATGTCTTTTTACACATGTAAAAGGAGTTTGTTTGGGGGTTAAGGTTCCCAAGGGTTAGAGTCCACGATGATGGAGCAGAGACAGTGGGAGCCCAGGGCTGGAGCAGCAGCTGAGAGCTTACATCTGGAGCCATAAGCTGGAAGCAGAGATGCGTATCTTAATGTTAATTATTATTTGGTTCAAACACTTTCAGATCTCTTCTTTAGCATTTCCTGTGGACGTTTTGGGGTTTCTGCTGTTGTTTGTGTGTTATGTAGTACTAGAGACTGAAAGCGTATGCTAGGCAGGTGCTCTTCCACTGACTGCATCTGGAGCCCTGTGTTTCTTCTTGACTCCAAGAGAATTTAAATTTATAGCACTTCATAAATGCTTGCTTACTTACTATTTACCTTTTGCTTTAGAACTTTAATCCCTTTTGTCAGAAAGATATCCTATAGATGTTTTAGATTGTTGTGAATTCTTGAAGTTTTGACCATAGCCAAAAATTTCACCTTTTATATTTGCCCTCATAACTCTTGAAAATATAGAGAAACAGCTTCCAGTGAAAGAGGGTGCCTGCTGTTGGAGCACCTGGTTTATAGACAGAAACTATATATACTGTAGAAGAAAGGACATCTGGGAATGGGAGAGCAGGCAAAAGAAGGCAGGGACTGAAGAAATAACCTACTCAAAGACAATGGTGAGGGTGAGGGATCTACTGAAGGTTTCAGTCTTCAAAACAGAGCCCATGGTGCTCCAAACAGAATGGCTGAATCTCAACCAACATCAACAGTGACAATTGCAAAAAGGCACAATCGACAGAATTCCATGTGATGACAGAAAAGCCCAGAACAGACATCCAGAGAGAATCCTTGGGTTCAGAATTCAAGTTCTATCTCTGTCTTAAACTGATGAACTACAGCAAGGTAGGGCTTGCTCTAGGCAGCTCAGGTGTGACTGAGAGACTGTACCAGGCTGGAAAAAAAAATGGCCTTCTGAATCCCTGAAACCTGTGACTGCTGCTTCTAACACAAAGTCTATGCAGGTGTGATTAATTTAAGGCTCTTGAGATGGAAGATTATCATGGATTATCCAGCTGGAGTGCCCCAAATGCAATCACATGGATTCCTGTAAGAAGGAGGCAGAGAGGATTGTATTGCACAGAACAGATGGCAACGTGAAGACGCAGCAGGAGATGTTTGAGGCGCTGGCCATGAAGGCTCCAGTGTCCAGCCATCTGCCAGGGTCCCCAGCCACTGCTGGAGGAGGAAGCTAGGCAGGGCAGCTCCTTGGGTTTTAGGATAGCTCTGCTCCCACCTTAATTATGGCCCAGCATTACTGGCTTGGACTGTTCCAGAACCTTATGAGAATGCACTGTTGTGTTAAAACTTCTGTTGTTTCAAATGAGAAAATTATTATTTATTGTCGTATTGTAATAGCAATGTGTTAGAGGAGGCCTGAGTAACTAATATCAGCATTCAGCAGATTTCAGCTGACTTGAGAAAGGGAAAGCTAAGTGTGGGTGTATGAGGGTGAAACAGTTAACCTTCCGCTAAAACACAATGAAATACATTAGTACTCATTGGTAGCAAACAGAACAGAATATAGAATGTACCATCACCACGTCTAGTATATAATTGCAAATTACTGGATTTAATTTCTATGTACTTCCCCACCTCACCAACCTAAAACAATCAAATTCAAAAGATTAAAACAAAACAGGAAAATGTGATTCACACTTAAGAGAAAGTTCAGACTCAACTGGCAAGGGTCTTGAAATGGTTCTCTCCGTTCTGCTTAAGGGCCCAAGGCAACATAGGCCCATAAAAGACATTTTCCCTAGTGAATGCTCTGCACAGATAGCTTCGCCTGACAGTCTGACTCTTGGGTAATTAATACAATGTAATAAATCATGTTCATTATAGAAAGTATGAAAAGCTAAGAGGTAAGATATTTGGAAAGAGGCCTATGCAGACTTGGGAGCTGTTGCTTGATACTAGATTTCTAGACTTCTGTAACTTTCCTGAGTTTTCCAGTGTAAAGCTGACTAGTTCCAATTAGAAGCAGGGTTATTTCATCACCCTCTCCAGTCTCCTCACAGCAGTTAGGGCATGTTTATTACATTTTCAATATCCATTTCTCTGAAGACATCCCTCATTATAAAGATATGTTGGATTTTTTTTCCTCACAGCAGACCATGGACCCAGGGATTTCTTGTAACTACCTCTTTCTAGACTTTAAGCCCCACTAGGGATCAAACTGATTTCTTTATTTGCTGCTCCATCTTCACTTGCGATGGCAAGCAGACCCTTGGACATAAAATATGTACATGAAACATTTGTGGCCCATTTAAGACATCAACTAAAGGATCAGGCTCCCAAGAAAAGCAGAGCAGCCATGCTTCCACGCCTGCTTATTTTTATCTAGAAACTTCCTTCTACCTCCACCCACCCTGTTTGCAGTCACATGAAATCCTACCTACCCTCTACCCTTCAGCCGGTTCTTCTCACGTCTTTCTGTTCTCTCATTATTTACTCATCAATTTATTGTAGTATTCTATTTCATTACATACATTTGCTATTGTGTCTCTCTTCATGACAAACAAATAGCTTTTAAAGGCAAGACTATATTTTAATTGACCAACTTGGCTGCTCAGAACTGAAATAAAGCCGTTTCGCTCTGCCTTCTTTTATAGTGTGTGAGAAGCCTTCCTGGGAGTTAGATACCTCAAAGAGGAGATGAGCTGTGGTTAGGATACAACTATATCTGAAAGGCTGAAGTCCTGGGTATCTTTAACTAGACTTTTGTTACTTTCCTGAGTCTGTAACAGTATGGGAGGTGGTAGAGCATTTAAACTGGGGCCTCTTGGGAGATAACTCAGTTTGGAGATACCACCTACAGACAGGATTAATGTCCATTTTGTTTATACTGTGCTTTCTCTTACTTGGGACTGAATTCGGTTTCTTCAAAGGAGACCAGGCCTTTGGCCTCTTCTATACATGCTCCCTGAACTGAGGGTGTTCAGTCTCCAACAAACACAATGAAAGAAAAGTGTTTTTCCTCATAACACACCCGGCCTCTGGTATTTTGTCATAGTAACACAAATGCACAGATGCAATCTTATAGTTAAAAATTATGCTTTATTTCATGTATATGTGGAGTAAGAAGTATATATTTTTATAATCAGACTGCGTTACTATAAAGCACTTTGTCTTCATTAGGGTTTCTATTGCTGTGATGAAACACCACGACCAAAGGCAAGGTGAGGAGGTCTCTTTGGCTTACATCGAAGGAAGTCAGGATGAGAACTCAAACAGAGCAGGATCCTGGAGGCAAGAGCTAATGCAGGGAACTCAGATGGGTGCTGCTTACTGGCTTGCTCATCATGGCTTGTTCAGCCT
>CABHPH010161783.1:0-19428 GCA_902168325.1 Peromyscus nudipes | reverse complement strand
TTATTTATTTATTTTTGGTTTTTCGAAACAGGGTTTCTCTGTGTAGCCTTGGCTGTCCCGGAACTCACTCTGTGGACCAGGCTGGACTTGAACTCACAGAGATCTGCCTGCCTCTGCCTCCCAAGTGCTGGGATTAAAGGCGTGTACCACCACTGCCCAGCATTCTTGTAGAAACCAGGATCATCAGCCCAGGGATGGTACCATCCACAGGGGCTAGGCCCTCCCCCATTGGTCACTAATTATGGAGGCATTTTCTTAACTGAGGTTCCTCCTTTCAAATGACTTTAGTTTATGTCAAGTTGACATAAAACTATCCAGTACACATATATATGTTACTTTTTATCTCAATGTTGTATTTATTGAAGTTCTCATATATTATGAGAAACAGGCAGGCTATATACAAAAGCCCTAAACCTCATAAGTCCGCTCAGGCAGAGAGTATGTAGAATTCACATTTCAGCACTCTGAATTCTTGCTGGGTGTTTCAGAAGGGAATATGGCCAGAAATGCAGCTTTCTTATTATCATTCCTTTGAGGCTTCAGCAATGGCATGAGGAACATGCAGAATAAATATCTCAGCACACAAGCAAAGTACAAAGCACAATTTGAGAAGAAATGATAGGACCTCCTGCCAGATCTGAGCATTTGGCCCCTACTCAGTCTTCAGGTGAGAAACTATTTGCCTAGTCTTTAGGTGACAAAACCATTCCACTCCCTGAAAGATTTGCTATTTGGCATCAAAATAAAATTGGCTCAATGCCTAGGCTCCCTTCTAGCTGGTTCTCTACCTCTTACACAGTGATTGATTATAAAGACGGGTTTTATAGTGCATGAAACCACCTAGCAGACCCTTCTAGTTTACCAGAAAGCTTTGTTACTTCCTGAGCTGATACCTCTCTTTAAAACCTTAATTTACTCTAGGTTAAGTAAGCAGTGCTGTCCTATGAAGAAGTCCTTTGTTGAGTAGCATATTTTGCTAAAAACGCAAAGAAGTATGGCACAGAGCCAAGTTAGTCAGGAAAAGGCAAGGCACCGTGGAGGTTCCTTTAGACCAGTCTTGAATGTGACAGAAGAGGCTGAGGTACTTTGTGTCACTACTCTTGAGAAATGATGTTCAGGAGAGGGCAACAGCCTGGTTGGGAAGCACCAGATCCTAGAGCTAAGATGAGTTTATGCCCATTTAAGTCTTTCCTTCTATGCAAGCCTCTAGCTCAGGTCAGATGAGATGACACAGGTCTATAATCACAACATTCTAAGGATCTGAGGCAGGAGGATCACAGGTTTGAGCCAGCCTTAGCCACACAGTGAGATTGCCTCAAAAATAAATGAATAAATAAAAACTTAATAATGAAGCCCTCTAATGGTGTCACATTACAGAGTGAATGTCTGGTTTTCATTATGCATGGTCAGACTCCTTCCCGTGTCTCTTAGCTTCTCTATCCATTCATCATTTTGCTTGTTTTTGGTCACATTGACCTTCATTCTGTTTCTTAAATGTGATAAGCTTAGTCGCTATCTTTTTTACCTGATTCTTCCTTTTTGGCTATTCATGATGCTTTAAAATCTAATCTTGTTTTTAGAATTTTTTCCTTTATTTTTAAGATTATAATTACATCATTTTTCACTTCCCTTTCCTCTCTCCAAACCCTCCCATACAACCCTCCTTCCTGTCTTTCAAACTCATGACCTCTTTTTTCATTAATTCCTATTACATGCATATATGTATATGTATAAACATATATATTCCTAAGGATAGCCTGCTCAGTGTATATAATATTACTTGTATATATGTTTTCAGGGCTGACCATTCGTTATTGGATAAGCAATTGGTGTGCTCTTCCTTGGAGAAGACTATTTTTCCCATTCTCCATATTCCCTAGTTGCCTGTAATTCTTTTATAGGGTTGAGACCACGTGGTGTTTCTCCTGTTCACTTAGGCATGTCTCTTGTCTTCCTTGTTTGGCTCATGGAAGAGTGAAAGATTATAAGAACCAGAGGGTCAGGGAATTTATTTTGAGATGATGACTCCCTCCTAGAATCAGAAGCTACACTCATAAGGTCTCACCAACATGATTGTTCAAGTGTAATATTAAATGACACCGTCAGAAAAGCCCTCATTGACAGTACTAGTCGAGTAGACCCAGAAGAGGCGTTCCCTGTCAGATCACACTTTTGCTTTTCCTTCATGACATTTTAAGTTAATAAATATAATGTTGGCTATCAAATCTGTGTATTCTTCATCTTCCTACAATAATATACAGGAAGACTCTTGGGGACAAGGACCTTGTTTTATTCACCACTCTTGCTCGCTGTCTAGGACAGAGTACAGCGCAAACTATTGAGTTGTGTGTTCCTCTTGTCATTGCTACAGCCTCAATGAAATGGTAATAGAAAAGCGACATTTCTGGCTACATCCCCTTCAGAAACACCCAGCAAGATTTCAGAAACCCAAAATTTGATTTCTACATATTCTATGCATCGGTAGACTTGTGATTCTCAGGACTCTTATCTGAAATGTGCCATATTTCTCATAAATGTATAAGAACTTCAATTATTACAATATTAAGATAAAAAGATACCTTGATTTAGATATTTAAAGTGAATAAATACCACCAATAACAAAATATCCAGAATAAAAAACACAGACCTTAGTGAACTCAAGAGAGGCATTTAAGAAAAAGATTATCTGTCTCATGTAAGATAAATTACAAAGTGGTCACATGATAAGAGATTCGAGTGAAGATTTAAAATGTATCATTAAATGAGAATAGCAGCAACAAATGCAGGGGAATGGGTTGATGGAGACAATAAGGTGAATACAGAGACAGCTGATGAAGTAGAAGATAAAGAAGGTCCAACTCAGAAAGGGAACAAGAGCACAAAACAGAACAAACCCTAATGATATATATTTGTTTTTTCGAGACAGGGTCTCTCTGTGTAGCTTTGCACCTTTCCTGGAACTCACTTGGTAGCCCAGGCTGGCCTCAAACTCACAGAGATCCGCCTGGCTCTGCCTCCTGAGTGCTGGGATTAAAGGCATGCAGCACCACCACCTGGCCCCTAATGATATTTGAAACTCTAATCTGACAAACATTTCAAAGGAAAACCATAAGCTAAAAACTAATGGGGACGGAGACATAGCTCTATGGACGAGTGCTTGCTAAGCAAATGTGAAGTCCTGCATTCTAAATCCTAACACTCATAGAAAACAAACAACAAACAAAAAAAGCCAGGACGGGTCACTGATGCCTGTAACCACAATGCTTGGCCAGAATGGAGATCCAGGGCAGCATAGAGCCAGGAGGATTGCTTTCTAGCTGACAGCCTAGATCCAGGTTCAGTGAAAGACTTTGTCTCGAGGGACTAAGGCAGAAAGTGATAACGCAGGAC
Organism: Peromyscus nudipes; assembly: GCA_902168325.1. NCBI lineage: Eukaryota > Metazoa > Chordata > Mammalia > Rodentia > Cricetidae > Peromyscus > Peromyscus nudipes. Next base: position 16,038 of record CABHPH010161783.1, on the reverse strand, counting down.
ATGCAAAAGCCTCTTCTGGCCTCCGGAAACACCACACATTTACCTGATTCACACACACACACAAACACACACACACACACACACACACACACACACAAAATCATCAGGATGTTCAGATAAAGCATGACTTATAGGGGTAGGGGCTGTAGCTACAAGTAGAGCATTTACCTATCATACATGAAGTCCTGGGTCCGGTCACCCAGCATTGAAAATAAAACATAAAATGCTAAATCTGTCAGGCTGATAGCAGAGTTATGAGGCAGCATAAATAAAACACTAGTACAATTGTATTTTTAATAATCAAGCTAGGAAGCACGGTTGGTAAAGAGCTTACTATACAAATATAAGAATATTAGTTCAATCCCCAGAACCAATGTTTTTGTTTTTTTTTTAAAGCCAGTGTGTTGCTGTATGCCTGTAATTCCAGCACTGGGGTGGAAAGACAGTTAGATCCTTGATAGGAGTATTGGGGGCGGGCCAAACAATTAGCCAACCCCCTCTCCGTGAGTGCCGGACTAAGTGAAATGACTTGTCTCAGGAGCAGAACAGGGCTGATGGCTCCTGAAAGAACACCTGAGATTATCCTTGGCATACCAGGCATGTGTGGATGCACATGTTTGTGCACCACACACACACACACTATACCTGAATATATACGCAGGTAGATACATACATATTTGCATGTGTGAACATGAATTAACATGAACACATATACAAGAAAAAAAACAATTCTAAATCTAGGGGTGGTTAGAGCCAAGTGCCTGACTTAATGGCAGGCAACACGTCCTTCAAGTACAGAGGCTGCAAAGCCAGGGAGCTTTAGAGAAGTTCTTTAAGGTGTTTCGTCTCCTAGAGTTGTTCATGTACCTACTACAAGAGGAACTTCCTCAAAATAAGCATGACTGGAAGAGCTTGTATAAAAAGACAGGGTTAATCCCAAACATGGGAGGAGAAAGATCACCAAGCCACATCATCATGATCAAGTTAATTGAAGCAAGCCATTAATTGAAACAAGACTTTTTTTATTTGTGTACATGGTCTGCCTGCCCGTAAGGCGGGGTCTGAGAGGTAGGCATTGGATGTGAGGAAGACAAGGCTTTTATAGCTCAGTGGTAGGGGGTTTCCACGTGGGGGATTTGGTAGGGGGGCAGGGAAATAGACGGGGTTATGGGAGTAGAACAAACAAGTTATTCCTAAGAACCTCTTGAAACCAAGACCTGGTTGCAAGGTGGGCATAACAGCAGGTAGTCATACAAGTAGTCGCAGGTGGTCGTATAACCTTGGGAAACAAAGGTAGGGCTGCAAGATGGTTATAAATAACTTTATGAAACAAACACATGATTGTCATCATTCCTGGAACAGGCAGTACAGGACCATTTATAGCTAAGGTTACAGGTGGAGCGTAGCCCAATCCTTGAGAAACAGAGGTTTAATCATAAACAGGAATGAGCCTAGATTGTCTTTACTACAAGATGACTTTTAAACCCAAGATGGCGGCAGGCTGGTTCTGCAACAGGAGATAAGTGGGGTTATTTTATCCTTAGAAAAGGAATGTTGCAGAGATATGGAAGAGGGAGCCCCTCACTCAGAATCCGGTTGACGCCTCTTGTTAGCTAAGAAGCAAGAATGCCTGCACAATTAGCATTTACTATACAGATTGCTGACAGAAAAAATATTCCTCTCCTATACTGGTATTTTATGTTAAAATAACAATGAACCAGACTGAAGATTTAAATGAGTTTCCTACTGGGTATTTGGGTTCTCTTTTGTGGCCTCTAAATCTCATTCATAAAATAATTTTAACGCAGACTCAATAGGAAACTCAAGGACCATTTTATTAGCATGTGAGAGAAAAATAACAGAGCAAGAAAGCTGTAACTTTTGAAATGTCCAGGACGTGGAGAAGAGTGGGACCAGAAGTCATACCTTTCGATTAAGGTCAGCAACAGTGGTCTACATGCAGCAGTTAAAGAGATGAAGGGGTGGGGACTGGGGCTTCAGCGAAACATCAAGAGAGCCCAGAGCGTCAGAGCAAGCATGCTTAGAATTTGGGCTTGTGTACAAAGAAGAGGTTCAAAGGGAACAAAGGAAAAGTGAGGTCTCAGGAAACCAGGCAGGTTTATTAGTGTCTCAAGTGGAATGAATATATGATTTAGGGCATGGATGAGTCAAAAGTCAAGGAATGCAGGAACAGGAATAATTTGCTGACAGTGCTCTGCCATTTCTGCAATGGGTGGGACAGAGGGCTTCAAGGGAAGCCTGCTTAGGTCTCTTTTGTCTTAGGCTCCCCCCACCACCACCCCAACACACACATTTGTATTCCAGCTAGGCTCTGCCAGCTGTAGGAGGCGCAATGGCCTGGTTTCTTCAGATCTGGCTTCCTAAAGTGATAAATATCTTTAGGGTCAGGCCCATAATCTAATACTATTCTTTGTAGGAGAGGTCTGGTCAATTTGGAAGTTCTTTTGAGCAAATTATGTTAAACTATTTAGGGATCTGCTATGTAACAGAGAAAGTTTTGGGGGATCTAAATGAGTCACTGGGTTTCATTTGAGCCATTTGAAATGGAGAAACAAGATCTCTGTGTGATTTATGTACCCAAGAAAAGACTAATTCTTTACTACCCTGGTACCCCTAAGAAAGAATTACAGCAGTCTAGTCTTTTATAAAGTTAGAATGGTTTCTAAAATAGCAATGGGGAGGGGGGATCTTAGCACCTTAGAGCTCCTGAAAATAGCTTTATTATTGCTTTTTGTTGTTGTTTTTCAAGACTGGGTTTCTCTGAGAAACAGCCCTGGCTGTCCTGGAACTCGCTCTGTAGACCAGGCTGGCCTCAAACTCACAGAGATCTGCTTACCTTTGTCTCCCGAGTGCTGGAATTAAAGGCACGTGCTGCTGCCGCCGCCACCACCCTATTATTGCATTTTTAATGCTGCATGGAAAATTAGGACTGTCAATGCCTTGTTTCAAAATGTACAAGTTTGTGTTTGATTTCTGGGACCACTAATCAGAGATGGAAAACTGAGCTGTCTGACCTTGGGGGCAGGGGGCGGAGAGGAATGTTGAAGGTTCGAACAAGCATAAGAGAGGTCAGTTCTCATCTATATGCATTTCAATGTTTAGAAAGGGGTACGTAGATAATACATGATTCTTAGAATGTGACATTTGCAGTTTGAGGTTCATCAATAAATGGTACCATAAGCTCTGAGAACGTGTTCTGCAGGAAAGCGGCACTTAGGAGAAGGGATATCTTTGGAAAGTTACTTTATATTTTGTGGAACTGAGTTTTACATTTGTATTCCCTGATAAATTGTTGCTGAAATAGAGAGTGTTTGAGCAGCTAGCTCATGTACTATATTAATGGACTTAGAAGTAAAATGTCCCCATCCTGACAGGGGAGACATATTTTCTCATTTATCCTTGAATCTAAATGAAAATCGTTTGAGATCTGCAACCTTTCCAAGAAAACATATTCCATATGCATATTTCTAAGGGGAATAAAACACAACTATTCACACCTGGTATTATAGCTTGGTTTCCACTGCTGTGGTAAAACACTGGCCACAATCAACTTGAGGAGAAAAGGCTTTCTTGGCTTGAGCTAGGGAAACCAAGGTCGAGACCCAGAGGCAGGACCTGAAGCAGACACCATGGAAGAACACTGTTCACCACCTTGCTTTCAGCTGTCTTTCTTAGATAACCTAGGACCACCTGTGTCAGGAAGGAACCACTCACAATGGACTGAGCCATTTTCCATCAATTAGCAATCAAGAAAATGCCCCCTCAGACATGCTCATGGGCCAATAGGATGGAGGCAGTCTTCATTGAGATTCCTTCTTCCCAGGGTTCTCTAATATGTGCCAAGTTAACAAGTACTATCTAGCACATTTGGTAGTCAAGAAATGAATTAATATAAAAATTTTAGAGGAAAGGGTAGTCAAGGTTAATACAGGTATTTCCAAGCAGGACACAGTACCTCACCGTAAGGGAGCAATAAACTACACAGGAATCCACTAAAATTATAACTGCAATTTGAACTATACTTTCATTTTTTTTGTTTGGATTTTTAAAATTGCATATTCAATGTATTTTGAGAAAACAGCAAAGCATTTTAAGCTTTGAAGAATATACTTAAAACAGTTTTTTTTAAGTTGAACAAAATAATTGTCAGAACATCTAAGAGTGAGCAACAAAAGTATCTAGTCAGAAGCATCAAATGCATTCCACAGTAGAATTCAATATTGGCAATAAATTGAAACTGAAACAATTTCCAATGTCTCCCCCCCCCCCAAAAAAACATTTGCTAGCCACAGTCAGGAAAGTCCATTTGAAAAGAGAAATAGCTACAGCTCATTCAATACTCTTTTCAGCCATTGCCTTGAAATAATGTTCAGGCATTATTGTTAAACCCTTATGCCTATATTTTCAAAAATAATAAAATAGAGTAGAACTTGGACAACTTGAAACAAAGAATGAATGAGGTCTCAGATTCAACTGGTGTGCCTTGGAGAAGCCACCAAGTGCCAGATTTCTTTAGAGGAAGATCTCCACAAATCTTCAAGGCAAGGGGCCTCCCAAGCTTGTAAACCCAGTGTCAAGGTTATGGTTCCAGTCCACTATTGTCTGAGCAACTTCATGTTTCCCCCCAGTGTACTCACGCTGGGTGCCAGGAATTGCTTTTCACTTTCTCCTTTGTTGTGTTGACTTTTCTAGTCTCATCACCTGGAGAAAGAATCAAATCAAGAGGGAGACCTTTTCTCAGGAAGTCTAAGTAAACTGGGGTGCTCCTGCTGCTTGCAAAAGGAGCACAAGTTTGTATTCTGGGAAGCTTCAAGGATCAATGTCAACAAAGGTGAAAAAGAGGCAACCTCCATTGGCTTCTCCATCGTCTCTTCTAAAGGTGGTGTCTTGTTAGGGTTTCTATTGCTGTGCACAGACACCATAACCACAGAGAGTTTTATAAGGAGAACATTGAATTGAGGGGGCTCACTTACAATTTCAGATTATCAGTCCATTATCAGTCATTACCAGTCCATGAGCACAGCTTTGTGTGCAGGCAGAAGTGGTGTTGGCTGCATCTTGATTGGAAAGCAACAGGAAGTGGACTGTGACATGGAGTGAAGCTTCAGCAAAAGAGACCTCAAAGCCCGCCCCCCACAATGACACACTTCCTTCAACAAGGCCATACCTCCCAATGGTGCCACGCTCTCCGAGCTCATGGAGGCCAGTGACATTCAAACTACCGCAGGTGGTGATCTGATTTAGTCAGTGAATGTGTAACACACAGTGTTATTTATTTGAAGGGTACGCAGAAATGTCTTTTTTTTTTTTTTTGTTCCAAAAATTCCTCTTGGACAATTTGCGTCATTCCCCAAACTACGGGAAAGAAAGGCAAATTCTTCCTTCCCTGAAGAGATGAAAACCAGCTGCAGATGTATCAGGCCCCAGAATGTCTCCGGGTTTTCTGCTGATTTCCACAGAACCCTGGTGTTGATGAGACAAAGCCATGTTCCTGTGGCAGTCGTCCTCCTGTCCATCCTAAATAGATAGATCAGGATACTTTAACTAAACAAGCGTTTGAAAAATTGAGGAGTCTAGCTTTTCTACTGGAAACATTAAAAAAAATTGCTGCAAATGATATACCGGGTACTGAATGTATTCGAGTATTAACACCCCGAAGCAAAAGTCAAACCTGGAACGGAAGGCACATTGACTTGCTGACCGGTACTGATACGTAACACAGAGCAGCAAATGGCAGTGAGGTAGGAGTGGGCTTTATCATGGCTACCCTGTTTGACAAAGTGCATGCATGTTCAGAAATACGTCTCCCAGTTAGCTGTTTATTTGCCTGCTACTATGCAATGCAAATGGTGTTTCATATGTAGACAGTAGAGAAAAAAAATAAAGATAAAACAAAGTATATCAAAACATGTGTAGATCTTCTATGATGCACACATGCCCTTTAACTTGGTCCATTTGGAGAAACTTTGTCCAGAAGAAGAATAAACTGATAGCCAACAGCTGTTCTCAGACCAACGGAAGGATGCTTACTTGCGTGAAGCATGTCCTTTTAAGTGTTAGTAATTGTGTTACTAATTACCAAGTGAAAGGTCACAACAATGCATTTCCAGAGGCCAAATATCAGCTTTATGTGGCAAAAGATTCTCTAATACCAATTAGATGTTTTATGAGAAACACCATTCAAAACACAGGATGTGCAAAATTTTGGCATTCTTGCCACCCCTGCCATTACCTACCTTCTCAGCCCCTGTTATCTTCAGTTCCAACCTCACAGCTGCTCTGGCTGCCTGCCTCTTCCAGAGCCCATGCCAGCATTTCATCAGACAGCAATGATAGATCTTGTCAGAGATCAGAGTTTTCATAATAATATTCCAGATCTCCAAAGGGAGAACTATAAGCATTTCACCATGGTCCAGAAAAATTCTATAATTTAACCTCTGCCTGTCTCTAAGTGAATGCAAAGGCGAGCTACCACAATGACAAACAAAAGATAGGCTACAAAACGCTCCTGCAAAGTGTGTCTGTGTGAAAAACTTAGGGTTCCATTTTTAATGAAAATGTGATTCTCTAAATATAGGCACATATATGGTCAAAAAAGTAGAAAAAAATTTTTTTTAAAGAAAGGGGATACTTTTTTTTTTTCTGAGCAGAGATTAAGTTATTTAGCGTACATGTAATTAAAGCATTTTTGCATATGTTGATTCAAAAAAAGGTTTTTGTAAGTGACTTATCTTTGCATAATTTCAATGTAAATTTTCTTGATTGGTCAGGCCACACTGAAAGACAAGTTTCAGCTTTCACTGAAGTAGTTGTGGCTGTTTTCAGTCCTGAATGAACATTTTCCATAGGCATAGTGTTAATAAAAGTTAAGATTATCCTAGGGAACTATAAATCAAAATACTGAGATAGAAATATCAGTTGAATGATAAAAATAAATGCATGTGAGAAGTCCCTAAAAACACAACAAAAATCCAGGGCTCACACTTCCTCACAAATCTTACTACTCAAACCTTTGAAAATATGGGAATCATTTCCCGTAAATGGAAATTTCTGTACTACCAGCAACTCCCAAAAACCCAGCAGCCACTTCTCAAACTACCACACAGAGGCTTATATTAATTATAAATGCTCAGTCAGTACCTCAGGCTTGTCACTAACTAGCTCTTACACTTAAATTAACCCATAATTCTTATCGGCTTATATTAATTATAAATGCTCAGTCAGTACCTCAGGCTTGTCACTAACTAGCTCTTACACTTAAATTAACCCATAATTCTTATCTACATTTAGCCACACGGCTTGGTACCTTTTCTCGGTATGACATTCTCATCTTGCTTCCTCTGTGTCTGGTTGACAACTGTGACTCTGCCCTTCCTCTTCCCAGCATTCTTAGTTTGGTCACCCCACCTATACTTCCTGCCTGGCTACTGGTCAATCAGTACTTTATTAAACCAATTCAAGTGACAAATCTTTACAGTGTACAAGAGGATTATTCCATAGCAATTTCCCCTTGAAGTTTTTCAATAGATCAAAAGGGTGTCATGGAAATCTTCAAACAACATTGAAAAGACAATGGGTTACTATCCACAAACAGGCAGCAAGACCCCTTTGCTGAAGACAACACACCCTCACAACTCATTGAACATAGAGAAGTCAAGCTGGTGCCTACATAGAGCCTTCACCCTTACATTCTAGTGTCTTTGGTACAGGAAGGTACACTGCATGCTACCAAGGGAGAAATGTAAAGACCAACCTAGCCATAAAACCTTTGCTCCACAATCTGTCCTGCCTATAAAATATGCTAGGATAATGGTGGCACAAAACTGTTAGAGAGGAGCTCCAGCAGGGTTCAGGTCCCAAAGAGGAAATGTGGAGTCAGGGAGGGGGAGGAGAGGGTGAATCGGCATGGCTGCCACTTTATTGAATATGGCAGGGCCCTGTGCTGTTGTTCCCTTTGGGGGAGCAGGGGCCATGTAGGCACAGAGTCAACAACACAGACTCTGGGAGAATGTTGAAACAACAAGCTCAGTTTATTCAGGAAGAGGCAAACCTTATGTACCCTCCACTCCATCCCGGAGGAAGGTCTGATGAATATGCCTGCTGGCATGACATGGCTGCCTCTCATTGGTCCAGGTCATCTCCAGATCATGTCTCAGCTGCTGTTGCTAAGGCCATTAGGCAGACCTAGGTTGGCTCTCAGAAAGTATCTTTTTACTGGTTTGGGCTGTCTGGCCCTCAAGCCTGTTAGGGATGAGTCATCCCACACTTGAATAAAAGGTGTAGCCATTTATATTCTATAATTGCACAAGGAATTAAATGGGAGAAAGGGGGCATGTGAGCTGAGGTATGGCTTGTGATCAGGGATTGAGGAAGTTAGCGTTGACCTCAACAAGCTAATAAGTACCACAGTCATGTGTTAATAGAAGGGCCACAAGTTCCTCTTGCCAGAGATAAGAATGACTCCCATTTTAGCAAGCAGGAACTTTCTTCAAGCCCCTGAGGGAATGAGGGCTTTTGTCTAAATGCCTGACCTTTGGAAAAGGACTTTGGATGGGGGGGGGGGGGGGCCAGATACTCCATTATAGAATATTGCAGCTTTTTATATGTCCTTAGTTTACATATTTTCTAATAGCTAAAGCTTAAAGTAAGCAAAGATGAAGCTAGACAAATATTACTGTGAACCTGAGTAGACCTTAGGAATTAGTAAATCATGATTATCAAATATACCTTATCAAGCATGTGTTACTTATCTAAACTTTCTAGCAGCTTGGTGTTAACTTGTGTGGGAGTAGGGGGAGTTATCACGATATATGGTTCCATGGTGGTAGAGATTTTTTTCAAAAGAATTATTTTGTTTAAAGAGGCTGCCATTTTATACATTTTCATCCTTCAAAGCCCATACAAAACTTCCCAAAGGAAAAGGCATAAGGGAATTCCCATTACACATAGTGAGAATCATTAAAAATGAAAGTAAAAAGGGTGCTGGAGAATTATGATCTGCAAAGTGGAAATGTTGGAATTGAGTCAAGCAGCAATGGTTGCTATTTGGCCCATGCCACAAAACTTATGGGAATAACCAACTAATGTACTTAAGGACTTAAGGCCTACTTCATGAGATAAAACCCATACCCAACACTGCTTGGATAAGCAAGAATGAGAGACTAGATAGCCTAGAGACCTAAGGTAAAACCAAAAACAAACCAAACAAAACAATACATTGACTCCTAATGAAGCTTTGTCCTACAGCAGATGGAAGCAAACACAGAGATCATACCTAGGCATGAGAGAGAGAGAGAGAGAGAGAGAGAGAGAGAGAGAGAGAGACAGAGACAGAGAGACAGAGAGAGACAGAGACAGAGAGAGACAGAGACAGAGAGAGACAGACAGACAGACAGACAGACCTTGGAACACACAGCTCTAAATGGAAGGTCTCCATCAAATCTCTCCCTTCAGAGCTCAGGGAACCCCGTGGAAGAGGAGGCAGAAAGAGTGTAAGAGTCAGAGGGGATGGGGAACATCAGGAGAACAAGGCCCTCTGAATCAACTGAGCAAGACTCATATGACCTCACAGACACTGAAGCAGCAAGCACAGAGTCAACACTGGTCTGCACCAGATCCTCTGAGTATAGATTATAGTTTTCAGTTTAGTACTTTTATGGTACTCCTGAGTGTGAATGAGGGGATCTCTGATTCTTGTGCATTCTCTTTTTCTTCTATTGGTTTGCTTTGTCCTACTTCAATGTGATGGTTTTTGTTTTATCTTATATTTTTTGTTATATTTTGTTATTTCTTAGAAGCTTGTTCTTTTCTAATGAGAGACAGAAAGGGAGTAGATCCAGATGGGTGGGGAGGTGGGGAGGAACTGGAAGGAGTACAGGGAAGGGAAACTGTAATCTGGATACATTGTATTGTATCTATTTTTAATAAAAGGGGGAGGAAAAAAAAGAAAATTTCCAATAGATTTTCACCTTGAGATTTCCTCACCACTGTCTTACTGAATGAAAAGTTATATTTTTAAAAATGCTCCTATTTCATTTTTACTTATTGATTCCAGATTTGTCTTCTAGGTCAATGAAGAACTAATTAATTGTTCATCTGCATTGTATTGTTGATCTATTTATATACAGCTGAACCTTCTCCTACAATCACGGTCTTCGATGGTCTAAGCATCCCTGATTCCTTCAGTGCTTCCGCACATTTGATGGTCCTTGTTTCATCTACAACAGCACTATGATTCCTCTAGAGGTCCTTGTTTTGGACATGTCTATAAAACATAATCATTGAGCATTAACCATGATGAACTACACATAGTGTAGCCATAACAATTTAAAACAGTGAGCCTGGTGAGCTCCTCCACAGTCTTGATTCCACAGTGTGTCACATTTCCTCTGCCAGTATTGTTGGGAAAAAAATAATTCGTGCAGTCAAAGTTGATCCCTTATGACATATCTTAGTAGACTATATTTATAAATGATTATTCAGCTTTTTAAATCCTTCTGTTTTACATATCATCACCACTGTACATTGCTCTGGGGACCTTCCTTAACAATATCTTGAAACATTTTCTTAAAGTTTCTGTGAAAGTGATGCACAGTAATTACATATAATTCTCCTGACATAGCAGTCTAGTTGACTATCTTTAAAAGACCTAATTTAGGATAATTTACATTTAGTGGATCTATTTTCACAGTGCATCACATTTTTTTCATTCTACATCCTCATGAACCAATTGTTTTGAGTTTCCTGTTTTGTTTTCTTTCTTTCTTTTAACTGAATGTTTTAATTCCATTACCAGCAAAGTGTGTGTGTGTGTGTGTGTGTGTGTGTGTGTGTGTGTGCGCGCGCGCACGCGCACATTGGCACACATATACACTTGGGTACATACAGAAAAGACAGAGTTATTTTTTTCTTTCCACATGTAAGAACAGAACTGATAAAACATATATTCAAGGTGTATTTGTAGCTGTAAGTTTTCTCAAGTCCTGCCCAGCCCATGGTCCCAAGTTCCTCAGGTCCTATCCTCCCCCTGGTTCCTCAGCCACTTATAAAATAATATTCAGAGGCTTAATATTAATTACCAATTGTAGGGCTTCTTGCTAGCTAGCTCTTATAACTTAACCCATTTCTATTATTCTATAAGTTGCCATGTGGCCATGGCATTACCAGTCTGCTGACATCTTGCTCTTCCTTTGGTAGTGGCTAGCACCTCCTCCACCTCTGCCCTTTCTTCTTCCTGTCTCTTGGATTTCCTGCCTGGTTATAACCTGACTTGCCATAGGCCAGAGCAGCTGCTTTATTAACCAATCATAGCAACACATATTCACAGTGTAGAGAAAGACATCCCACAGCAGGTATTTATTAGATTTGTCTAGATGATAGAGTCTGGGTCGTCCAACCCTGGCTATTTTCACACAAGACCATCTGAGAATCCAGGTCATCTTGAAAAGCTCAAGAATCTAGCTTCTGCTATCAGGGAGGAATGGTGGTTGCAGTAGCAACATCAGCACATAAACTTCCACCATATATATATATATATATGTATATATATATTTTAGGAAGTTTCCACTGTATTAGTTTTTTTCTACCCCTCAAATGGCCCTTAATTTTAGCTATCTCCCCCTGTATTGCCTCCCTTATCCCTTATCCCTCTCTCTCTTCCTCTCCCCATTTGATCATCCTGTTTCAGCACACCCTCACCCATAACTATTTTTCTATTTCCCTTTCCTAGGGAGATCTATCTGCCCACCTTCACCCCCAGTCTCTATATACCTAGAACCACAGAGAACTGCAGACTTTTGTTTAATGATGTGCCCAATGAATGAGGAGCTGGCCTCAGCCTTTAAACCCTCACAGTCTCTGGCATATCCAGATGACTGTGCACATCCTATTTCTCCGAAAGAGATGACCTCTTCACAAACAAATTCATCTCCAAATCCCCAGCTATAGGAAGATTTCTTTCACTGACCAACTCCTCTCTCCCACATTGTCTCTGTGTCTAGCGCCTGCTTTCCAGGTACCTCTTGACCTGTTGTTCTGCTAATCATACTCTTGGGCTGGAACTCTTGTGTTTCTCTAGGCTTTGCCATGATGATGTGTTTGGTGCTCACTAAGGCTTAATTATATATATATAAATGACAGAATAAGTAAAACCATTGCCAGGCAGCAAGGAAATTCTGTTAGAGCAAATGGGGACAACACATTATCCCAGATACGTTGTAATGAAAAATCTACTCCAGATCCAATGTGCCCCCAACCCAACAAGAAGTCTCTGCAGGCAGCTTTAAAATTCACTTTACTAAGACTCTTCTCACTTCTCCTAAGGCTAGATTGTTTAAAATGTTCAACAAGCAAAAGATTTGGCCAGGCAGTGGTGGCGCACGCCTTTAATCCCAGCGCTCGGGAGGCAGAGCCAGGCGGATCTCTGTTGGTTCAAGGCCAGCCTGGGCTACCAAGTGAGTTCCAGGAAAGGCGCAAAACTACACAGAGAAACCCTGTCTTGAAAAACAAAACAAAACAAACAAACAAAAAAAAAGATTTGGAAAGTAGAGAGGTAATAGCAAGATCAATTTGTGAATTCTTCAATATCCTTTGCCACATCCCAGATATTGCTGGTTCTGTGCTGTGGCATTCCTATGGACACCCCACTACATAAATGCATCAAATATACAAGGTGGCCAGGCATGGTGGCATATGCCCTTAATCTCAGTACTTGGGAGGCAGAGATAGACAGATCTCTGATGCCAGGTTGAGTTTGAGGCCAGCTTGTTCTACATAGCAAGTTTCAGGACAGTCGGGGCTAAATAAAGAGACCCTGTTGAAAACAAAACAGAACTAATATAGATATAAACGAAACAAAATGGGGCTTTTTCCCCCCACATCTAAACATTTATTACATTAATACAATGTGTTTGCAAATGCAATAAAAGGCCAAAAAGAAACTGGTAAACAGTGAAACATCTGGGATAATTTTAACTTAATAACATGCAAAATCTGGATAAACACTGAATATGGAATCTTAAAGGTCGAACGACTTTGCCTCATGTAAAATGCAGCCACAATAATTATGTGAGGATTTCAAAAGCCAGCTGTCAGAATGTCAACTTTTTTTCCTCAGATGTTTTACTTTCTCCTCTAACTGATCCTTAGCTTTTTTGATATCGCTGGGTCAACTTCTTCAAGCACCATTGTGATCATATTGTCATATCATCAAGTCCTTGGTTCAAAAGCATCCTGTAGACCCTCATTACTGTGAAATAATGTGGTAGCACTTCCTCATAGCACTCAAGATCTCCAAGTTCAGTTCTGCTGTCCCCTGTCTATGTCTCACTTGTCACTTACAAGTCCTCTGTTTTCCAACCCATATCATTCAATACCCCTACCACTCCCATTGTCTGCTAGGAATGGCTGACCTCTTACCTTCCTAGTCATTTTCTTCTTTCTCCTCTAATACATACATTAGCATACGTATTACTACTCTGTAGGCCTGTGTGCATGCATGAGTATATAAACATGATGTTTACAATTTACAAAACATTCTCTTTCGGAGGCCACAGCTTACTGTCTATATCTTCCACAACTCTGAACACTTTGTAAGTGCTCACCAAATAGGTATTAAAAATGAGCAAATGATTGTATAACCTAATAACAGTCACCATTTTGACCACGTATAGTTTTTACAACTAAATATACCAGGCCCTGCTGACTCTTCATGGGAGGCCTTGCCTTGAAGGAGGTGGGAAGCTGGGGTGGGTTGGGGAGTGGGAGGCTGGGGGGTGGGAAGAGGGATCTGTGATTGGTATGTAAAATGAATAGAAAATTTCTTAATAATTTAAAAAAAAAGGAGTTTTTCATCTCACAAGACATGTTCTAAATACTGGTTCTTTCTATCAGCTGCTTGACGAGTTGAAGGACACAATCCCCTCTCAGCACCACCTTCCCACACTGCATCTTGTTTGAGCTGTTGTTTTAATACGGGCATCTGCAAATCCTCAGAGGGAAGAATTGCATGTGTTTTCTTGTTTATAACAATATGGAACTATTTCAAACCATTTGGACTGTCCCCAAACATACATTTTAGTAATTCACTCTGTCCAGAAGTTTCCAAATAATAACAATTTTGACAATTGTTTCTGGAATGGACTATAATGAGGAAGTCATTTATACCCTAAATCTACAGAGAATAAATATGCATAATGGAAAGACGAAAAAAAATTCTTAGAGATTAGCAGAGGTATAGCTGTGAAAATGAGAGTCTATCTACCATTCTTTTATTTCTACAGGGATGTTTAAGTCCTGTATTTCCAGTTCTTTTAACCTTTTTCATGATTTTTTTAAGTATATTTTTGCTTTCTGCTATTTGTGTCTCAAGACAAAAAAAAATCTGTATACTGGTATTGACATGAAGGCAGAATGTCGCCTTTGATGAAAATTTTATATATTGTTGTTTGGATTGGGGAAGTTTTTTAAAGGAGGCCTTCCAATATGAAAGTGTAAAGTCAATTCTATTCTAGAAAGGATATTTCTCCAAAAGTTGAAATACTACATGCTCTGTGTGTTTTAATCCTGAGCACAGACAACTGGACTGTCAGAAGGAAGGTTCTTGGGGAACACAATGTGATCATGGAAGGGAAATTATCCTGTAAGAGTAGCATGTCTGCAGCTTAATTTCAGAAACTCCATGTCCACTTTCAGTCAAAAGAAGAGTACTAAAATAACTATGTGCCTCTTTCTGAGTCTGCTGCAATTTTTTTTCAGGGCTTTGAGAAAAGTTTTGTTAACCAGAAAGTTATAAGTAATTATTGAATGGGTATGTTCCTACGTTTAGGAAGCTCTAGTATCCTGGAGGATTAATAGTTACCCAATAAGTAGTGTTCAGAAGTCCATTGAAGAAGCTTAAATGAACAGTGCTATGTGACATGCAGAAAGTGTGTGGAAGAAGACAGTCACAGATGCTAACCAGGAAACACGTGCCAAGAGAAACAGGTGTGAGACAGTATTTTCTGTACTTGAAGCAGGACAGAAAACCACAAAGTATTGTCATTCGGATTTTAAGATTTCTTTATTTTTCTATTATACGTATGAATGTTTTACCTGAATGTATATCAAAGCTCTGGGTCCCATGGAAGCTAGAAGAGGATGCTGAGTCCTCTGGAACTGGAGTTACTGATGGTTGTGCACCACCATTTGGATCCCAATAATCAAGCTTGGTCCTCTGTCAGAGGAGCAAGTGCTCCTGTTTGGCCATCTCTACAGCCCCTGTCATTTGGATTTTAAAGACAAGGGTGATCTAACAGGCTGCAGAACATGAAGATGTTAGGTCCTTAGTGGTTTACTAAAGCCAAAATTTCACAGCTATTGTCTTAGTTAGGCTTTCAATTGCTCTGATAAAACACCATGACCAACAGCAAGTTGGGAAAGAAAGTGTTTATTTGACTTACACTTCCTCATTCCTGTTCACCATCGAAGGAAGTCAGGGGAGGAACTCAAACAGGGCAGGAACCTGGAGGCAGGAGTTGATGCAGAGGCCATGGAGGAGTGCTGCTTACTGACTTGCTCATATGGCTTGCTCAGTCTGCTTTCTTATAGAACCTAGGAACTCTAGCCCGGGAATAGCACCACCCACAATGGGGTGGTCCCTCCCCCATCAATCACTAATTGAGAAAATGCCATAAAGCTAGATCTTACTGAGGCCTTTTCTCAATTGAGTTTCTTCCCATTCGGATGACTCTAGCTTGTGTCAAGTTGACATAAAACTATCCAGGACGGTTGCCAATGCTTTCTCATTAGTGTTTATTTTCAACATCTCCTTGTTATTCAAAGAAATTCAACTTAGCTTCCAGGGTTCCATCCATGGATGATTAATCTCTACTCGGTACATGTACTTTTATTATTTCCTCTTAAATAGAAACAGTGATTCACAGGAAAACAAATACACTCATTCTAGAGCCCCAAGATCTATCTTCATCTTTCTTACTGAAGCTGTTTTGTTTATATATACTGGAAGAGAAACATCCCTTA
>CABHPH010161782.1:0-46341 GCA_902168325.1 Peromyscus nudipes | reverse complement strand
AGCACTCTTGCCCACTAGCCTACAAATAGCTCCCAAGCACTAGATAAGCTTTTTAAACTGATAAACATTTCACGTTCAGGATATAACTGCTAAATAAATGTTTCAGGGAAACTCTACACGTGGCCAGGGCCCAGTGAGTGGATGTCAAATGTTGAGACAGGTTATCACAGGCTGGAAGGATTCAGGACAGTTCAAACAGGAGGGAGTGGTTTGGCCTGGGTTTTCTGATAGACTTCATAGATGGAGATAGTGAGAATATGAATAGAGCTGAGGGCCATTGTTGGTGGTGACGTGTGGAATATTAAAAGTAAATAATGTCCACCACCTCATGCTTGTCAACACCTGACTCTGGCTTCGAAGAGTCAACATTGCCGCTCTTGTGGTTATTAGCCACAGGGAAGCCTAGAAGACTATCGGGGACTTGATACTGGCTGGTCTAGGGAAGAGGGAAAATAAGAACAAATGTCTCAGCATCATGGTCCATATTCTGGATGGTTTTCATAATCATGTGTGTGTGTGCACACTCATGCACCTAGGTGTACACAAGGGCATGCGTGTTAATGGAGGCCATAGGCAACTTCAGAGGTCATCCCTTAGAGCTGTTCACCTTGTTCATTTGGACAGAGTCTCTCACTGACAAGGAGCTTGCCAATTAGGCAAGCATGCCAGTAAGCTCCAAGAGTCCTCCTGTCTTTACCTCTTCCTGTGGCTTCTGGGGGATTGAACTCAGGAGGTCCCCATGGTCTCAAGGCAAGCACTTGCCCAACTGAGCTATCCCCTCAGCTCTAAGATTCTGCATCTATATGATCTTTCTTGAATCCCACACAACCTTGGCAGGTAGGCATTGTTACTCTTCATTTTGAAGAGCAGGAAGCAAAGCCAGAAAAGCAATTCTCACTTGCTCAGAGTCACGGAAGAAGTGAGTGGTAGGGTAGAAGCTAAAGTTGAACTGGGGCTCCAAGGTTGCTGGGCCGGCACTCTGTTCCTTCTGGAGGCTGTGGCCAGCAGAGGTCAGAGTACTTAGACAGGGCAGGGCTCCATGCAGGGAGGGAAGGGTGTGGGAAATGAGTAGGAGATGAGGCATCAGAGGGGAGTGGGAAGCTCCTCTGGAAAGGGCTGATGAAGCATCGTCTTCATAGTCTGTCTGGACTCCCAACATCTACTTTTCATAACTATCAAAATTTCCAAGGGTCACAAGCTTATCGCAGCCTTTCCATGGAATACTTCTGTAGTTGGACACAAAGCTGAGGCCATGTAGAAGGAAATGTGTTAGAGCTCCTGCCAAAGGCAACAATTTGGGAATTTAGAGAGACAAGCTGGAGTGCAAGTGTTCAGCAGTTGGGGCTGGAGATGAGTAACTGTCAGGGAATAGCTCCACTACTAGAGGAAGAGGAAGTGATTCAAAGAGGGCTCAACAGGCTATCTAATCAGAAACTGAAGACACAGGTGAAGAAGTCAGCTTAATACCCGCAGGGGTGACTGAGGACCCAAAGGACTGGCTTACTCGGAGCCGATTTTCATAAAAACTCATGAGTTACAACAGCACATTGCTGGAGGCAGTACATGTGAGGGGGGAGGGGTGGGGATGGGGGTGAAGGGAGCAGAAAGGCTTAAAGACAAGAAATACAAGTACAGTGGCACTGGATAAGATAACAAGCCGGAGGTACAGTCCAAGTGGAACCCGGGGCAAACTGTCAGAGATGGAGAGACAGGGATTGACAGCGACCGGTCACAGGAGGCAGCGGTGCGGATGACCACTGTGGAATCATGCTAACTAGAGAACACCGGAAGAACTCCGGAGAGGGATGGATGGCATCAACCTGTCAGCAGGATGGGTTGATGGCTTCGCCACGCGGCTGCGCTCCGACATCTCTATGCTTTTGCCTCCTCTTAGTTCTTTGCAGCAGAATACCTCGGACTGTATAGTTCACAGATGGACTGCTCATTGCCCCGGATGTTGGGAAGCCCAAGACTAGGGCACCAGCAGATCTGATGCCTAGTGAGGGTTCACTCTCTCCTCAAAGATGGACCCTTCACACCGCATCCTCACAAGGTCGAGGGGGCAAATCAGCTTCTTTGGGAGTCCTTTATAAATGTACCAGTCCCGCCCACAAGGCCAGAGATTGGGTGGCCTCTTCATATTACTGTGTTTGAGATGACTTTTTTTTTTTTTAAACCATATTAATGTTCTGAAGGAGGACTAACATTCAGGCTACACAGCCCCTCATGATGTGGAATCCTCTGGGTCACAGGTCACTGACAGGGAGACTGAAGTTCCCTGGTGGGAACTCTTCCTCAGAACACCCTTCTTTAGGCTGAGCTTGCTGCTTGCGCCTGCAGTCTGAATTTGTGAGTCATGTATGAGGAAGTCTCACACTCCCAGCTGAGGGTTCTCACCCATTCAACACACCCCAGAGCCTATTGAATTTGGGGGGAAGTGAGGGGCAGGGGTTTGTCTGCTGATTGCTGTGGACACTTACATTAGGGAGATTGTACTCCCAAATGTAAGTGTCTTAACTAATGCAAGTTTATTTTTCATATCACATCAGGGAACACCTGTTTTCCTAACGAGTAGATTTCTGTTACGGACCTCTGTGACTTCTGTTACAGGCCTGGCTGTGAGGCGGTTATTCTCACCGATTTGGAAGTGTGAAAGCAACCGCACACTGCCTTTTACTAATGTTCTCGGGTCTGTCTCACTGTTTGATTCTCATTTGCCTATGAATTCCTCCACTCCGACTCTCCGTTCCCTTTTACCACACAGCTTTTTTAAAAAGAAAAATTTACGTGTTCTCTCTGTGTCTCTGTCTCTCTGTCTCTGTCTCTCTGTCTCTGTCTCTGTCTCTCTCTCTCTCTCTCTCTCTCTCTCTCTCTCTCTCTCTCTCTCTCATGTGTTTGCACATAAGACTGTCCTGACCTGTGTGAGCTCATGTGGATAGGTCAGAAGTTGACTTTGGGTATCTTTCTCTATTGATCTTCCTTCCTTCCTTCCTTCCTTCCTTCCTTCCTTCCTTCCTTCCTTCCTTCCTTCCTTTCCTTTCCTTTCCTTTTCTTTTTTTGGGACAGTCTATCACTGAATCCGGTGCTCACTGATCGGCTAGAGTGGCTGGCCAGTGAACTCAACAATGTTTCCACTCCCCTGGTGCTGGGGCTCCCAGCATGGACCATCACATGCAGCTTTTACCTAGGTTCTGGGGATCTAACTCGGGTCGGTCCTCATTTGGTACAGCAGGCACTTCCCTCACTGAGCTACCTCCCTAGCTACACTGCTTCCAAAACTGTTGGCTCCAACCCCACATAGGTTCAGGTAACTGAACTTGGGAGTGGGGGTCATGAAAAACTTGCTAATAACCCTGCAGCCTTGGTTCTGAACACCTATGCACTTTGCACTGTGCATACCATCACAACGTGCAACTGCAGCCAGCCCTGCCTGAAGCAGCTCAGCTCGGAGTCAAGCCTACTGAATGTGATGAGTTACTGTGTTGTTACTGTACTTGCAAAGGTTTTTTGCTTTTAGAAGCAGGATGACTTAATTATAGAAAACAGACATTCAATACTTTCCTGCTGTCATTCTTCAGCTTGTAGGTATCACATTGGTATTCTTTGGGTTATGCTGTATTAGAATATTTGACTTAAAAAAATCACTGTTAAAGTTGCTGGTGAGTTTCATAAAAAAATTATTCAATGAATTTGGCTCAGGATTAGGACAGAATTTTGGGCAACTTCTGAAGTAGCCCTAGACGTGCTTCTGCTGTGCTGTACCATACATTGTGTGAAGTGACCTTCTCAGCATTAACAGCCGTAAAGTCAAAATGTCAATCACCTTCGAGAAATGTCGATGTGTTCCATCAGGCGGTGCCAAACATTCAGCTGAGATGTAATGATTTATGTAAAAATAAGCAAACATATCCATCTTGTCAGGAGGCAAACTTTCTTTCACCTTTAATAAATGGTAAAATTATAGGCATAGTAAGGAATTGTTCTCACACAAATTATGTCTCACTGTGAGCACATATTTGATTTATATACTTATATAAATACTTGGGATTTCATAAAAATTTTGCAGGCACCCGTTGCAGATGCCACTGTCCCCTCCAGCTGCTTGCTCTCACCCATGGCCAACCTCACCATGTTTTCCTATATTTCTGCTGATGGCAAGCCCTTGGCTGTATCTCTTCCTGGATGTTTGTAAACAATTTCCAAAGGCAGCAGACACCTTTGGTGCTCTGAGTACTAAAGAGAAAAGAATTGCCTGTAAGATCTACTCCTTTCATTCCAGGATTCATGTGCCCGGGTGGTGACTTCACATGCTATCATGTTACTGGCTACAAGTCCATCTCAGGGAGAATCCTGAGGCAGAAGACTTCATCCTGCAGCTGGCAGGTCTCAATATCTTGTCCATAGCAAATGCTGGACCATACACAAATACTTGTTAGTTTTTCATACCACTAACAAGCCTGAGTGGCTAGATGGCAAGTCTGTGGTCTCCGGGAAAGTAAAAGATGGCATGAGCATCACCAAAGCCTTGAATTCCTTTGAGTCCAGGAACAGCAAGACCAGCATGGAGACTGGCCTTGCCACCTGTGGACAGCTTGGATACCTTCAAACTGCCTGCATCTCTTTCTTCTGTCCCTCAGGAGGGAGTCTCCCACCCTATCTGTTCTCAATTTCCCATAATCTTTTTGTTCTCAATTCTGTAGCTTGAGTTTTCCTGCCGGGCCCACAGTCAGGACAAATCTCTGTCACCTGCCAGTCCCACAGCCGCTCAGACCCAACCAAGTAAACACAGAGACTTATATTGCTTACAAACTGTATGGCCGTGGCAGGCTTCTTGCTAACTGTTCTTATATCTTAAATTAAGCCATTTCTATAAATCTATACCTTGCCACATGGCTTGTGGCTTACCGGCATCTTCACATGCCGCTTGTCATGGTGGCGGCTGGCAGTGTCTCCTCAGCTTTCCACTTCCCAGAATTCTCTCTTCCTTGTCCCGCCTATACTTCTTCCTGCCTGACCACTGGCCAATCAGTGCTTTATTTATTGACCAATAAGCAACATGTTTGACATACAGACCGTCCCACAGCACAATTCCATTCCAAGTCTAGCTGGATTGATGAGTGCATGACTATTAATAAAAACTAAATAAGAATGGCTAAAAGTCTCCCCACTCCTTGGGCAAAAAGTGGCCACTAATGGAAACACAGATGGAAACCTTGTCTTACTGTGGTGGCCATACTGCTGTGTGTTGCTTTAATAGCCTTTGAATGGGGTGAGCTTTAAAAGCCATGAATGAGGAAAAGCCTTCTGGCCAGCACGTGGCTGCAGTGGGAGAGAAGTGATCCCTTCCTTCTCTGAAAAGAAAAGTGGTGCTTCAGGTTCAGGCTTGAAGATTTAAAGAACTGAAACCACTAGGGCCTGGGACCTTCAGACAGCTTTTGTTTACTCTATACTCAGTCCCCTTCCATTGCTGTTCGACAACCCAGAGACCAGTTTTAGCTGGGGAAGAAAGAACACTAGAAAACGCCTTCTGTAAGGTCTGCAGGGGGAATAGCTTGATGCAAATATCGCTGCCCCAGACGTCTGTCTGTCCTGAGAAGGCAGCATGCAAAGTGGATGTTTTTACTTTTGCTTTTCTATTTCCAAATATGAAACAGTCAAGATGTCAGGAGACCAGTCACAAACTTGCTGCGTGACTTCAAGCCGTCAGCTTACCCCCACCCCCCACCCCCCCTTGCACCCATCTCCAGGGAAACAAGGGTTCTCATGTGGGCACGAAGGGAGTGGGCTGTTGTGGGGAAATGTGTTTCCTGGTGAGCTTGGCTGATTGTAGTGACACCAAGCCCGATGTTTAGAAACTGGCTGTTTCCTATAAGCATGGATGTGGAGGCCCATCCTGGGATCTCGCTGGTAGCAGTCTTGGTTAGTGGGTCAAAGCATATGACCCGGAGTGCTGCTGCTCCTAGATGTGTTCCTTGCCACCTTCAGGTATGTGACCTTCTGCTAACTGTTGATCCCTCCCGTAGCCTCCATGTGTTCTCCTTGACAGCGACAAGGTGACAACAATATGGCCACATGCTGTGAAGACAAAGGGCATCATGTTCATAAAGTGCTGGGTGCACTGTACAATGCATGCCTCTCATCTCTTCCCTTAATGGGGCAGCCTCGGCTGACATAGCCTGGGTGCCCTCACCCTGGCCACCACTGAAGGTCCTTGTTCTCCTTACGTAAGGTCAGAGAATAATTACCCTCACCCAGTGTTTCAAAAAGGATGGCAAATAGGACATGGAAGCATCCTCCCAGCCGAGCATCCAGATGGCTGTCTCTTAGCCTGCAGCATCCTCTTTCTTTCTCCTGTCTCTCTTCAAGACATGGCTCTTTCCACTCTCTAGTTTCCATAGTCTGCTCTGTGAAACCAGTAAGCGAGATGGAATCATCTCTAACATAATTGACTTCTGCCCCATCCTAGATTAGATTTTCTGTGCTCAGTTAAAGCAGGATCTCTCAGTCTTACTACTATTGACTTTGTATGTGCCATGTATGTGTGCACACGTGTGCATAGGTACAAGTGTGTGTGTGTACAACCACATGTGCAAAGAAGCTAAGGGCCGACCTCGGGTGTTGTTCCTCAGGACACAGTTCACCTTGATTCTTTGAGGCAGGGTCTCTCACTGTTACCTGGAACTTGCCAGTTCAGTTATGCTGGCTGGCCATCAAGCCCCAGGGATCAACCTGTCTCTATCTCCCCAATGCTGAGATTTCAAGGGCACATTACCTGGCTTTTTTCTTATGTGGATTCTGGGGATACAACTCAGTCCCTCAGGCTTATGTAACAAGGAACTCCCATTGACTTTTCAGACCAGGCAATTCTCTGTTGTCCCTTGTATAGAGACTACCTAGCAGTGTCCCTGGTCTCTTCCCCTTAGATGCCAGTAACATTCCTTTCTCAAGTTGTGACAACCGAAGTTGTGCCTCTAGATATTGCCACCTATCCCCTGGAGAACATCACTGACTTGGATGAGAAACATGCCTTAGGAGCACTAAACACCGTAATGTTGATAGCCTTTATCCAGCACTTCATGCCACTGCTGTGTGCTCATCTTAGTCAGGCCTCATGGTGTCCTTCTGAAGTGGGCATGATAGCCTCCATTTTGCAGATGAGGGCAATAGGCTGCTAATAAACCATGAAGCTGGGATATCAGCCTGAGTTTTCACCACTCCAGAGCCTGATTGCTTCACCTCTTTCAATGTAATAGATGAATAATCTTTTGCAGAGTAAGGCAATGGGGTTTAATTGCTAAAAAGCACTGGATCTGAGGCCTGGCAGAGCTGATTCAGAGACCTATGAGCTCATCTCTATCTCCTGAGTGATCTTATTTCTCCCATCATTATAGTGGGGGAGATACTGGCCACACTGGTTGTGCCAGGATGGGCTGGAGACCGAGTCATACCTGGAACCCATGGCTTCCATTCATTCCCTGCAGCCCTGGATATGGCATCAATGCTATGGAATGAACAGAAGTATCGCCTCATCCCAGGTCTCACGTTTTCCTGGATTTCTAGACCTTTCTTCTGAGATAAAGTCCAGTATGAACAGCTGAAAAACCTATACTTAACACATGGAGGACTGGAAGAACCACACTGACCCCATCCGCAGTTCCTCTTATGTCTCCTTTCTCAGGGGCCACTGCAGTGGTCCCGGCACAAATCTAGTGGTCATTCTTGGCTTCTCCAAGCTCCTTGCTTCCTATAATCAAGCAGTTACCAGGCACTGGTCCTCCCAACTTGCCAAGCTGTCTCAGCCTCTTTGATCCTATTGTTTTTCCTCTAGGCTGGGCTGCCATACCTCTCACTTCCTCACTGACTTTTGACTTGAACCATCTATCCTGCCCGTCCATCTAAAAAGATTCTCCTTGCTGTGCCTCCGACTTCCTGTTCTTAGGATAAAGCTCAGCTTCCTAAGTAGGACACGAAGCTCCTTTCATTCAGTCTTCAATCTTTCTTCACCCTCACATCTGTCTTTGCTCTTCCTTTTCTCTGTGTCAACCCCATGTAATGACTCAAGACTTCTCTGAAGGCACCATGCTCATGATTCTCTTTGGTCATTTGAGTTTGTCTTCGCCTCATCTAGAACACCTCTCTGTGACACTGAGTTTGGTTTAGGTCACTAGTACTTTCTCCTTGGGGACACCCTCTGATCCCTAAGTTTGTGTATGGCAACCCACTAGGGTTACTCCACATACTGCTCTGAGCTTACCTATCTCTTGATCTGTCTATCTCCCTCACCATATTGCCATGTTTTAAAGGCATTTAGTATTCCTTTTTAAAATATATAATCCCAAGTCAGGGAGATGGCTCAGTAGGTAAAGACACTTGTCTTCAAGACTGAAGACCCGAGTTTCATCCTAGGGTGGAAGTAGAGAACAAACTCCTGAGCATTGTCTTCTGGCCTCCTTCATGTCTCCATGATGGACACACTGCAAATAAGAAATAAACATATAAATAGATAATTCCTTGTACTTAGTACTGACATTTGTTAGAATAAATGTTCGCAGCACATGTGAATGGCAGCCGGTGTCGTATGATGTAAAAGGTACTGTAGGAAGGATGGTGGAAATAAGGCAGCAGCTTGTTTTCAAGCTTGTCAGGATACGGCAAGTGAGTGACTGAAGTCAAGTCTGGAAATGGCTCTGGTTTCCCTCTCCCCACCTGAGATCTTCTGTAACTTAACTGGAAGGTGATCCTGTTCAGTAGAAATGTGACTCAGGTAACTACCTTTGATACTAAGGTAGATAAGAAACTGACTTTGTTACATGACAGGGAGACCGTGTTCTCCCTCTGTGGCCTAAATGTCAGCTGGGAGGGCTGAAGAACCAGGGGCTACATGACCTATGAGTCATGCTTGGTTTAGCCGTTAGCTTGGCAAATCTGTTTGATGAAATAACTTGAAGAACAGGTGTTCGGAATGCTTTAGAGCAGGATTTCACAGAGCCGGCCGGCAGCATGGCATCTGGTGTCAGATAATTCCCCAGGAGAGCTAGTCTATGCACGGGAGCATCTTCAGCTTCTACCTGTTAGATGCCAATAGTATCCTCGTTGCTCTAATAGTAACAACCGTGTGTATGTTCAGACACATCCAGATGTCCTAACCGAGAGCCTCTGTCTTAGAGATGTTAGAAGTGGGGCCCTATGACGTAGCTGTAGGAGCACTGGTGGAGAGCTGGGCTGTCATTCACTGAAGATTATTTTTAATAAGATCTATTTGAATTTGACTTCAATAAAAATAGCTCAGCACTCTCCCCTCTCCTCTCCCATGGATTGTAGCTTTTTTTCTTTAAGCAATAGAACAATGCAAGTCCAGAGTGTGTGGGTTCTTGCGAGTTTAGCTTTGGTCTTAGGAGTGAGCTGGAGGATGGGAAAGCCCAGACCTTGGGTCAGGGACTAGTTACTTAGCAATCACAGTTGGGTGATAAGGGGATAAGATGTACGGCCCTTGCTTGCTTGGCATGGCTTCTCTCTATAGACTGACATCACTGTCTCCCATGAGCTTAAGAGGTTCTTGGAAGGACTCTTGTCTCATTCAGTCTCTTATTAGCTGTACTTTTCCCCAGCAGCTAAGACTGTTAGACCTGGAAAATGATTTGAGCCCTTTGTTACATTGGGGAAATTTAGGCTTAGAAAAGTGAAGCGATTTGGCCAAGGTCACATCATCTTTGGATCCTTGCTAACTTGTTTCTGGCATTCTTTCTCCTACCAGGACAGTCCACCTCACATCTATCAAGGCTTTGGCTGAACCCTGTTGTGAACTTCTGCTAGTGTCTCATCTTATTTCACTGAAGCTACTTCAGTTACACACCCTGCCTCTTGCTTTCTGTTTGCTTATAGGGAGCTTACACAAAAGTAGGACCTTGACATGTCAGCAAATGGTGTAATTCCCACACCCAAAGCTCACAAATGTTGTGGTAGAAGGGGAAGAAAGACTGTAAGAGCCAGAGGAGCAGGGAGTTTGCTGTGAGACGGTGTCTCCTAAGGATGTCAGAAGCTACACCCATAAAGTCTCACTAAAGCATGAGATAAACAAGGATAACAACAATAAACAGGCTGGCATGGAAGTGGGAATGCTCACCTTACACAAAGAACCTCAGTCAGCTAAAGAACGCCGAAAGCAGGAGAAATAAACTTTCCCGAGAATAGTACACTGATTGGCTATTCAATACTAATTGGTCAGCCATAAAAGCATTATATAGACTGAGTAGGTTGTATTTATGCATTTAGGAATATATATATCTGTGTGTGTGTGTGTGTGTTTGTGTGTGTGTGTGTGTGTGTGTGTGTGTGTGTGTGTAACTGCAGTTAACGAGAAAGAGGTCATGGATTTGAAAGAGAGTGAGCAGGGGCATATGAGAAAATTTGGGTGGAATGGGGGGAAATAATGTAATTATAATCTCAAAAATGAAAGAAATAATTAAAAAAGGAATTGTATGTTAATGTCACCTTTCAAATGACACTGTGGCTGTTGACTGAGATTTAGTTTAATGAAATAAAACTAATAGGAAGAAATGTGAGGGACTGGGCTAGACCTAAAGAGACTTGTGGAGAAGCTAGACCCTTTGGGAAACTCCCCTGGGTCTGGAGGACATGCAGTCTTCTATCGTGTAGGGTTGGGCACTGGGGTTGTTTCTATCATGTGATTTAGAGGAATGAAACTGGGCTTTGGATTCCAGTTCCAAATCTAGCTCTCCTACTTCATGTCTTCACCACTGAGATAGCTCCATTTTTGAATGCTCCCTGTGGGCTGATCCTGCTATCTAGATGATCAATCTCACAAATATGGCAAGGGGGGGGTAACCAATTTTTAGATGAGAACATTGAATTATGGAGAGTTTAAAACACAAGGGGACAATAAGGAACAGAGTTGGAAGTCAAAGAGTCAGGGTAGAGCACAGGTCATCTGCCTCCACACTGGAGATACCTAAATTGAGATTTTTTTTTTTATTAAATATTTAGGTGTGACCTAACATCTCTAAGCTTTAATTTCTTAGTCTATTGAGTTGGGCTAATGATACCTCCCTGTGGGAGTTAATGATAATAATTCTTAGAAATATTTTGAAAATTTTAATTTTATGTGTATGGGTATTTTAGTTACATGTATGTCTGTGTACCACATGAGTGTCTGGTACCCATAGAGACCAGAAAAGGACATTGGATCCTCCAGAACTAGTATTACAGATGGTTTCAAGACACCATGAGAGTGCTGGGAATTGAACCTTGGTCCTTTGGAAGAGCAGCCAGTGTTCTTAACCATTGAGCCATCTCTCCAGCCGCAGAGGCTGAAGATAATTCTTGGGTAGAATTTGGCACTCTTCAGTGTCCAGCACATACTCAGTTTTCCTTCCTTCAACACATTGAATTTAATATCAACTATGATGTCTTAAGTGCAATGTTGGTATAGGCAAACTAATAAGTGAACATATAGATGTGGTTACATTTGATTTAGCATACAACAAAGCAATGTCAGTATTGTTTCCATTTCCAGGGAGGAACTGGAGGCAGAGAGAAAGAGTCAGTGATCTGCTCAAGTTCAAACATCAAAGGCTTGCCGTGCCAGAATTTGCTTTCATCATAGTTGACTCCAAAGGGGCCCACTGGTTCCCAGGCTGTACTTTATCCTCTACGTACTGAAAGCCTCACTTGAGATTTAGAATTGTTCAGATTCTTACGTCTTCTCTGGACATGCTTTCAACCTTTACAAATAAAAATAAGCTGAATGTTTATCTGACTCAGACCTCTCTGGCTTTAGAGGCTAGTTCTTTGAGGGCCATCTGATTTTTATTAAGCCTGGAGGACTCTAAAGTCATTTTTTTTTTATTCCTGGTGAATTTCTAATTTAGACTTACATCCATACCTCCATTATCCCAATATGACCTTAGGACTTCTGACTAATCTTCAGTGAAAATGGGGTAAAATCTTATTAAAGCTTTTCCTGGTGTGGCCCCAAAGCACAGCCAGCCCCAGCTTCCCTATGCCCTCCCTTCCACAAGTCCCTAATGACTCATAGCTTCCCTGACTTTCAGATTCCTTTCTTTAATCCAGGAGGCTCCAATGTTTGGCATTTCTAGACCTGTCTTCACCTGATCCAAACATTTCTTCTCTCCAAGGCCATGTCTGCACCCGTGGGAAATATGCGGCATCAACAGTCATATTTTACCGATCAAAACTTACAATACTGAAAGCCAATTCTCTTTGTATCTGTACCAGGCCAACATGGTGCACCAAAACAGCAGGTGTGGTTTGTTGCCTAAGGAAAGATCAGAAACCTCATGTCTCATAAAAGCAGGTGCTTTGGAGAGTCAGATAGGTATGGCTCCCAGTATTTAAAAACTTTGTGATCTTGGACAAATTATAGCAAACCCTTCCGAGCGTCAGTTGTTGGTGAACTGTGAAAAGCAATGTGATTTTTAAAGGTTACAGTGGTCCTTCCCACAAAAGCACCATGA
Organism: Peromyscus nudipes; assembly: GCA_902168325.1. Lineage (NCBI taxonomy): Eukaryota > Metazoa > Chordata > Mammalia > Rodentia > Cricetidae > Peromyscus > Peromyscus nudipes. The sequence goes on along the minus strand of CABHPH010161782.1, from coordinate 33,847 downwards.
TATCCTAGTGAGGTATGGACAAAGGCTTACTACATGCTGCCCTTCTTTGATTTGCATGTCATTCTTACTGTATCTTTTTAAGTCACTGAACACTTTTAGCTTGCCTGTGATTCACTATGTGTGTGTGTGTGTGTATGTGTGTGTGTGTGTGTGTGTGTGTGTGTGTGTGTGTTCTCCTGCCAATTGAGCACTTGAAAAATGGAGGCTTGAAGAACAGACTCAAATGTTGAATTCCCAGAACACTTTTCATAGACTTGATTGGTAAGTTGCCATTCTGTGAATGAACAGAGCAGACAACTGTGGGAGGAAGAAGATGTTGTTGTGCTTCAAGGAGAAATATGTGGGAGTTAGCTTGTGAGGGCAGAGATGGTTTTTCCTCAATCTCAGTGGAGTCTCTATCATCACTCGGCAGAGCAACGGGTGAGAGCCAGTAGCCAACACATACCTACTAAAAACCTGAATATGAACTCCAGAAAGATTTAGCCTGGCAGAATATATAACTCCCAGTTGAGATGACACCTACCCAGTCATAAAAAGAGAAACTAAGGCTCTGGGAGGGAAAAAATGTCTAGTTTCATGGTGGTCAACAGTGGTATCTTAGTTTCCTTTTCATAGAAGGTAATCTAGAACCTGATACCTATACAGTGCTTGGTTGACAAATACTGACTCAATGTGGCATATCAGAACTGAGTTCAGCTCGACTCTCTTGCTGTCTTGTGACTTTCAGGGCTGAGCTAATCAGAGTCTGAAAGGGGAAGAAAGTTCCGGGCCAGTAAGCAAACGTAGTAATTATATTAGTCATTTTCTACATTGTTATGACAAGAAAACGGATGGCAACTTAAGAAAAAATTTCTTTTGGCTTATGGGAAAGCGCAACACATCTGGGCAGACTAGGAATCACGGAATTTCTGCACATTTGGCTTTCTTCTTTCTTTCATTTTTATTTAGTCAGGTAGCCCAGCTTAGGGGATGGTGCTGTCTCCATTCAGGATGGCTATTCAAGCACCCTCACAGACATACTCAAATCCAGTTAGGTTGACAGTTGAAGAGAGCCATCATAGTTATCCTCTCTGGATTTCTGCTTCATCTGCAAAATGATGTGAGTGGGGTGACCAGCTATAAAGAGGATTGAAGACCAAAAAGCCTCTGGCAATACTTTCATCAGTTTTCTTGGAGATAATTGTTTCTGCATAATAGTGAACTGTCAACTGGTAAGACCATATTGCTGAAAGTACCTAAAATATAGACCACAGAGAAACCTAGCTGATACTTAGCTGGAAACTCTGTTCCTTCTGACTAGTAGTGTTCATAGTGCTGGAAGGTAATCATCACTCTCACCCAGCTGTGAATCCTACAAGCTACAATAATGATGCCCCTGGTAAAATATGCTCACTGGGACAGTAGTGACACGGATGTTATGGGAGTAACCAACCACTCAAAAATGAATTTAAGGCCTGCTTCATGAGATGGAGCACATAAAAAGCACTGGACTGTAAACTTTTCATCAAGGCAAATTCACCATTGTTAGGTGGCTGATGACTGATCGGTTACAGATGTGCGCAGTGGCCAAGGTGGAGGGGTTTTCCAGAACTTCGCACTGAGACTAGTGATGTATGCTTCTGTGATGTGGTAGGAACTACCCCTGCCATGTACAGCGAGGCTACGAGAGAGCTGCTGGGGCAGTGGTCTTATTCTGGATGAACATCTTGGAAAGACTGCAAGTTGAGAATTTGAGCCAACATTATTCACAAAGGGTGGGAAGTAAATGGAGAATGAAAGAATATCGGGCCTGAAGGCTGGTGAGAACCAGCTTTAAAAAAAAAGAGTTTATAGGAACTGCTTAACCCTAGACTTCTTAGAGTTATATGATGCTGGATAAGATGTTACTATAAGAACCAAATAATGCTTCTCTCTCTCTGGGAAACAAAAATGGGTATAACACCATTTTCTATTTATAGAATTGTATTATTGGCATATAGGGATAATTTGTTTTTATCACCCCATGCTTTCCCCCCATTTCTTTCTCTGGTCCAGTTTCTCTTAATAAGACTTCTAGTACCATGTTGAATAAAAATAGTGATAGAGGACATTTTTTTTTGTTTTGTATCTTAGATTAGCAGAGTAGACATCACTATGACGTTGGTTGTGGGTTTGTTAGATGGAATCTTGTTCACAAGTAGCTATAAAATAAAATATCTAGGAATAAATTTAACCAAGGAAATGAAATATTTCTATAATTACAAAACTCAGATAAAAGAAATTGAAGAGAAACACACACAGACACAGACGTACACACACACACACACACACACACACACACACACACACACACAGAGAAACCTTCCATTGTCATGGACCAGAAGAACCAACATTATTAATATATCATATGCCTAAAGCAGCTTATAGATTTAATACAATTGGCATCAAAATACTGGCATTTTTCATAGTTTTTTTTAAACAACTCTAAAATGTCCATGGAAGCACAGAGGTCCCTGGCTAGCCACAATAATCTTAGGCAAAAGGAATGAAGTTAGAGGCATCACATTATCTTACATCAAATACACTGAAAATCTATAGTGATTGGATGCCATAGGGTTATCATAAAAATAGAAACATGAATTAATGGAATGGAATAGATTACCCAGAAATAATCCCACATATTTATAGTCAGCTACTTTCCTGAAAAACACAAAAAAGAACATTGAATAAAGACATCCTCTTAATAAACGGTTTGTGTATGTAGGAACCAGATATTTACATGCAGGGTATTGAAATCCGACCTTGATTTTTCATCCAATAGAAAAATAAACAACAACATAAATGATCAAGGTTGGTCCAAGAACAGCATGTTTATAGCTAATTGATCACCCCTTCCTCCGAAGGCTCAGGGATCATTGTGAAAGAGGGGGCAGAAAAAGTAGTGGATGACCACAAGGAAACAATGTCTTCCAGAAACAGGAGGACAGCTGCCTATCTGCGTGCACAGAAGTTATGACATCATGTGTAAGACCTTTGAAAGCCCAGGACGGATCAAATCCCAGTATGGAATGAGGAGGTAGGCACTAAGTCCCACCCCGAGTAGAGCTGCTGTTAGCAATTCATAGCTGCTAGGAGAGGGGGAGACAGTCTTCTTTAAGAGTGGAGCCTCTGGTAAGCTGATCATGCTTCAGTGGAAGGCCATATATCCAAGACTGTGTGGGCAGCACAAAGTAGACTTGACGATAGGAAAAAAGAACACAAAGCTGGGTGAGTAGGGAAGGGGGTGTGTGGTTCTGGGAGGAGTTGGGGAAGGAAGCGAATATGATCAAAATGCATTGTATGACATTCTCAAAGAACTAACATTAGAAAAAAATGGAGCAAAGTTTTAAATGTGAGACCGGAAACTATGAAACCGCTAGAAGAAAACATGGAGGAAATCAGGTCAGACAAAAGTAATAAAGTATCAAAAGAGTGAGCAGGCTCAGTGGGTAAAAATGCCTGCTGCTGAATCTGGTGACCTGAGTTTGATTTCTGGAACTCTCATGATGAAAGGAGAGAATAGGCCCCTAAAGTGGTCCTCTGTCCTCCAGATGCACTCTGTGTCACACACACACACACACACACACACACACACACACACACACTCACACTCAAAAATAGATAAATGCAATAAAATAGTTGAATAAGAATATAAAAGCAAGAAGCGAAAGAAAAAGTAGACATATAACAAATCAGACTATATTGTTAAAGTAACCATTCACAGCCAGAATGTCAAAGGCACCACACGAAAACTTACAGAACCAACCAACCAACCTGAGCTCATAGGAAGTCATAAAGACTGAACCAAAAACCTGGGAGTCTGCATGGGACTGACCTGGGCCCTCCGTATATATGTTACAGTTATGTGACGTGGTCTTCTTCCGGGATTCCTAACAGTGGGAACAGGGGCTGCCCCTGACTCTGTTGCCTACTTTTGGGACCCATTCTTCCTACTGGGTTGCTCATCCAGCCTTAATAGAAGAGGAGGTGTCTAGTCTCACTGTAACTTGATATACCAGGCTGGCTGATATTCATGGGATGCCCATCTGTATCTGAAGAGAAACAGAGGAGGAGGAGTGGTTGAGAGGTTCTGGGAGGAGAGGAAGGAGGGGAAACTTCGGTCAGGATTTAAAAACCAAAAAAATAAACAAACAGCAACAAAAAAAGAAAAGAAAAAAATAACCATTCATGAGAATGAAGAAATAATAAATAATCTACAGATAGAGAAAAACTCATATGATTCATCTGGCAATAGATTAATATTCTATGCAAGCAATCTAGAAATAACAACAAAATATACTTAAGATATGATTGAACACTAATTGAAGGGTTAATTTCAAGTAGCCAATACATTACAGAATGTGTTCAACTTTGTTAGCTGTTAGAGAAATACAAGTCAAAAACCATAATTTGATAATATCTTACTTTAGTTTCAAAAGGCTACTATCTTTCTCTTCTCTCTCTCTCTCTCTCTCTCTCTCTCACACACACACACACACACACATACACACACACAGCAAATGCTGGTGAGGACGTGGAGTAAAAGGAACTCACAGACTCTTGTCAAGGCTGTAAGTTTATGCAGCTACTACAGAGGACAGTGTAGAGGTTCTTTATGCAACTAAAGCTAAATCTACCACTGAATTTAGCAGCCTCACTTCGGAGTGCACGTGGAAAAGAAGTGACATTAGCTTACTAGAGAGACCTGCTTGTTACTGCACTATCTATACCTGCTAAAATTTTGAATACACTTAGCTTTTAATTAATAGGTAGATGGACAAAGAAAATGTGGTCTGTATATACAATAGAAAATTATTCACATATAAAAAGAAAGATTTCATTATTTGCAGCAAATGGATGGAAGTGAAGTATGTCATGTTAGGTGAAATGTCAGGAAGAGAAAGACAAATTTCACATAGATTACAGAAGTCACTCCTAGAGGCAGAGAGGAGGGAGACTTGGGTAGTGATGGTCAGATGCCAATACAGTTAGACAAAAGAGCTAATTTCATGCTTTGCCATTTAGAACTGGGGAAGGGGAGTGTGGTTTGTAGAAATCTATGCTATACCCATGAATGACTAGGAAGCCTCAGAATAAATAAAAAGGAGTCGATGTAGTTGGAGGTTTTCCTGTTTCCTGCCGGGTTCACAGCCACTCAGACCCAAGTAAACACACAGAGGCTTATATTAATTAAAACTGCTCAGCCATTAGCTCAGGCCTACCACTGACTAGTTCCTACACTTAAACTCAGCCCATTTCTGTTTATATATGTGTCACCACGTTTTCCATGGCTTTACTTGTGTGCCATTACATACTGCTCCCTGGATGGCAGGCTGGAGTCTCCTGACTCAGCCTTCCTCTTCCCAGAACGCTCCTTGTCTGCTTATCCTGCCTATACTTCCTGCCTGGCTACTGACCAATCAGCATTTTATTAAACCAGTGCACAAAAGCATTATTCCACAGCAGTTGGAAGCCTCTAAAGCTAAAGAAATGATAACCAGGAACCGTAAACTACCTCAAGCTGACAAAAATCTAGGAAAATGATATGGAAATGCAACTACCCCAAATTGGCCATTATATACTACATACAGGTGTTAAATGATTATACTGAATCATGTAGATTTGTGAAACTGAAAGTCTTACAAAAGTGATGGTGTTTGGGATGAGACTTAAGGGACAGAAGAGACCTGGACAAGGAGGAGGAGGAATAACAAGGGTCAGGTGACATTGTTCTTAAAGGAAGGGATAGCATGTCTACAGGCAGCATGAATTCTCAGACAGCAGATTGTGCCTTGGAACAGCTAAAGGAGGGCTTCATGGAGAAGAGAGTGGGGCAAAATGAGTAGGGTGGTGTTCAGACCCTAGGAACCAATGGATCATGCTCAGAAGGACTTTTGTCCCTGTGGGCAGCAATAAGCCAGGAAAATGCTAGGTGACTGGGATGGATGACAGATGCATCTCAACACATTACTCTAGCAGCTGTGGCAATTACTAGGTGGTGAGAGGGGCTGGAGTATTGCCCCCTGTGTAAAGCTGATCCCCTTGTCCAGTCAAGAGCTGATCCACGCAGATACTTGAGGCTTGGGATGTGGGAGAGGCAGCAAACAAAACAGAAGGAAGAAATATCTCAAATATTTAATTTTAAAATTCCTGAATATTTCTACAACGGCCTCAAAGATGAGTATTGGAGTATAGCCATGGCTGGGATTTGGGATGCTCTGGGAAATGAGAGGCCTCAAGGAGAATGCCATTTTACGAGTTCTCTATAATTCTGTTGGCTGCTATCTTAGGCCTTTTATTGCTGCAATGAAAACAACTTTGGGAGGAAAGGGTTTATTTCACCTTAAAAGTCTTAGGTCACACTTCATCACTGAGAGTATTCAGGGCAAGAGCTCAAGGAATGCTGCTTACTGGCTTGCTCCCCTTACATTGCTCAGCCTGCTTTCTTATACACTCTAGACTACCTGCTCAGAGCTGGCACTTCCCACAGTGAGCTGGCTCCTTCCACATCAGTCAAGACACAGGCTTGCCAAAGGCCAATCTTATGGAAACATTTTTTTTTTAATTTGAATCCTTCTTCCCAGATGACTCTGGCTTGCGACAATTTGACATAATACTAATCAACACAACTGGGTGTATTTGGTAGCAAGGAATATTACAATCTCTGTAAGAGAATTGCTGAAGGTGGCGAAACTCAGTTAAGGAACTTGAGGAATGAGGCCTGAGGCTGGAGATTTCGATCTTGGCAAATGACCTCAGATGTGGAAGAGTGTTGGAAGCTGCTACGGTTTGAATGCTAGTGTCCCCTCCTACAGAAATTTAAAGGTCAGCGTGGTAGTATTAAGTGGATTGTTTAAGATATGATTAAATCTTGAGACCTCCCTTATGAGTGGGTGCAGGGCTTACCACAGAGGTCTCACATTGTTTTCAGCTCCTGCCCTTCAGCTTTTCACTATGTATGGATACAGAGTCCATCTTCTCTAGAGGAAGCATTGGTGAAGGGGCATCTTTTAAGCAGAGAGCATCTCTCATAAGATATCTGAACTTGCTGGTGCTTCTCAATGTACAGAATTCTCAGAAATAAATTTCTGGCCTCTATAAACTAGCTAGTCTCAGGTATTTTGTTATAGTAGTACAGATTGGACTGAGATAGCCATCACATTGGGTCTTTTCAATGCCTGTCCGCATGGTCACTAAGCAGCTGTCCACTCTTTGCTTGCATTCCTCCTGCTGCAAGAAGAAGGCCACCTCCCAGATGGACTGTCTGTGCTGAAAAGTTTTAATACTGAATATCCACCCACTAATCCAATTTTGGCCTGTCTTAGCCAGAGAAAGCTGTGTCTTTCAAAGAGTTGTCTAAGAATTCTTGCACAAAAATAAGTGATTAATGATGGCATTACCAGAGCAAGCCAGTGCCTAGATTGAAATTGATTTTAATTTTTTTTCTCATCCGAGGCTCAATAGTGTTTCAAGGTGCTTGTCAAACAAAGCAAAAACATAACTGAACTCAAGAAGAATTTTCATCTGCATAGTGTTGTGGCAGCAGAGAATTTTAATGCTGATGGTGGAGTCGAAATGGTTGCATCCAGAAAGAAGAGTCCATGTGGTCAGAAAAGGCACAGGGCCTGGGCTGAGAAAAGTCAAATTTGTGTGTGTACGTGTGCGCGCGCACATGCGTGCGTGCATGCGTGATGTCAGTGCATGAACAGGGATATACTCATGATTGCTAGAATGCACGATAATTCTCAGTGGTATGCACATGGAAACAGTTAAGAAATAAGGAACTTGTAGCAGTGACTGTAATCTGAGCATGGAAAAGCATTGTGGCGATGGCTTTAAGCATGATGGGCTATGTCAGCCCTGCTTCCCTTATCCTCCTCCTACTCCAAACCTCTTCTTCCTAGTTTCTCCCATTGTGATTTACCTAACTGCCTTCTTCCTCCTTCCTTCCACACCCAGCTCTTTCTTACTCCAGGTTTCTGTCTCATTCCCCACATAGAAGCAAAGCCTTACACTTCTACGATGTTTCACAGGTCACAAAGCCAAATGGAATACATGATCTCATCAACCTCACAGCCACACATGGAGATCGGTGCTGTCCCCACTCTGCAGATGATGAAAACAGAGGCCAAGAAGGATGAGATCACTTGCCTGAAGCAACATAGCTATGGGGAGGCAGAGGCAAGATGGTGTCTTGTGTTTTTGTTTCCTTCCAACTTTACAAGTCACAGGGAATCAAACATGACAGCTTGCACATTTCCCTGACTAGGGACCAAACCTTCTTTGTGTTCCAGGACCCAAGAGAATGGCTGCTTTCTCCTAAGAAGATTTTCTAGAGAACAACAAAGGAGTATTTCTCTTCTTGAAACTTATCTTGAACTATGGGGAAGCCCTCCTTTAAGTCATTGAATTCTTCTGATGTTCAAGACCATTTGCATTTAACACTGGTTCCCACAGTGTTCCCTCCAGGCTTAGAGTCTGGAGCCAACAAACCCAGCTCATTTGTTAGATTTTCAGGAGTTTTGTGAGCTGCTGGTTGAACAAAGCAGATTCTGAAAATCAAATCATTTGTAAATAATTGAATTATATTAAGAACATAGATCAGAGGTACCTTAAGTTCACTATTTCTTGATTATTTTATTATAATTTATGACTGCTGCTATGACCTCTTGTAGTCCTGAGGTGGCTGACATGTAGTATGTGAGCAGAAAAAGTAAGAACATTAGTGTGCTCTTGCTTACCTCTTCCTAGATCTGAGTCCAGTGATGTCCTACTGGGAGTTGGAATTGGCTACAAGAAAAATATTTACACTCTGGAAATTAGCAAAAGCTATGAACCCAGGCCTCCTTTCTTCCTCAGGCAGCCATCTGTTAAATGTTTACCAGCCCATTGATGGCTGAAGAACTGTGGTTAAGAGGTGAATACCTTGCTTTCCTGTCTTACTTGCTGGCATGAACTTGGGTAGGAGAGAGAATGGTATCTACTGGAGAATGGAGAGGAAGTGATTCACGCCTCCCTTTTTCCACGTCGGTGGTGCTGATAAAGGCAGCAATGGTATAAGTTATTTAACAGCACTGTGGGCTCCAGAATCTCATTCATGGCCATGGATAAACAATGGGTCAGTCATTTCTTGTCCAAAATAAATCACCAATTCCAAATAGAAGCCAGATTTGGGGACTTATTTATTCAAATACTTTTGACCCTATCTTGTGTACCTCACACTACTTTAAGTGCTTGGAGCCCAGAAGCAGGCACGGCAGACAAGACCCTTAGTTCCTGAGTTGCTTTCGGGCTGTCAGGGAGTCTTAAGCTTGATGAGACATCTAAACAGCTGGCACCTTCCCAGAGATCTCAGAGCATGCTTGGAGATTATGTTCAACAAACTGGGTGAACCACCTGGGAGGGAGGGACCATCATGTCCTCTCCTGTCATCACCAGACCTTGTCTGGACCTGGCAATCTCCACCCTTGGAGTTAAAAAAATGTCTTTTCTGTCTTCTCCTTAGTAAGATTGGTCATTAGCTGTTTAAGTTACTACTTCTGTAAGGAAGGAAACACGGCCATGGGCTTGGCCCGTGGATTATTTCCTCTTTGGGGTAAAGGGGATGGAGAGAGGGGCTTACATAATTTCCTCAAGTTGTGGCTTTTTCTTTAGCTGTGTGGCTTAAATTCCTTTTTTTTCTTTTTTCTTTTTGGCAGATCTCTTCTATAGATCAGTCAAGCATGTGATGAATTCCTTTCATGACCTGGCTTTGATGCTAGAGAGGAGGCATCTAATTTCATCCATGTCTTAGGGAGTGGAATCAAAGCCAGTAGTTTTGTTTTACTTTTTCAAGAGAAATGTCAGGCCATTCTAGAACACCAGATTCTATCCATACTCAGATTGCTGGGTGGTGATACTTACTGAGCCTTCACTTTGTCTGGGACTCTCTTGGCAGATCTATGCCACCTTCATTTGCTTAGGCTAGCTGGAGTTACTCCTCATATCATGATGGTAGTAGAAACCTCTTGAGAAGCCTGGGAGCCCACAGAGGAAAGTCCCTTGGGAAACCTGATTATCGACCATGTCTGACCATGGAATTTTCAAATGTGATTGGTTTCTAGTTTTGTGAAGGTTGGACATTCCATGCCTGCATTCTCTCTTCCTCTTGCCACTTGCAAGGGAGGTGATAATTGATTGTGTTTGGAAAGTATGCCCAGCAGATGGCATCCATTCCAGTGGGATGGTGACAGGATCACGTTGGCAGTAGGAAATGTCACGCTAGGAGTCTAGAATGTCACAGGGGAAAGCACCCAAGAGAGCCCGTGAGGTGTGAGCATGGAGAGTCCCCAACTGGCTAGGGAGGGGTACAGAGCCGGGAAGGTAAGCCAGCATTCTTCTCACTCCCATCATGGACATGGCTCGATCTTCCTTGATAGGGCTCCCCAAAGAAGGTCTTACTCTGGTAATCCGGAACAGTGGGATGCTCCCAAGTTAGAATTCTACACAGAAAGCAGCAGCGTCTCTATTCTCTAGGTCCCCTGACTTTGTGTTACTCTTGACTGCTTAGCTTCCATAAAGAGCTATCAATCCCTCCATTGGAGACATTTTTACTGTTCCACAATTGGGCTGCCCGAAAAACTCTGTTTTGGAAGATGGTTTCCACTAACTGTATTTTCCTACTTCACTTGAAGTACATACTGGATAACTAGAACTTCCAAAGTGTATGCAATTATCTGAGGTCCCAACAAGTGCACCTAGCAGATAGTCAAAGGAATCCATTCTATCTGGGAATGCAATGACCAGCGTTCCTGCTCCATTTAGATTCTCTTGGATCTTCACACTGAGCAGGGAAGAAGATCCAATCAGAGGACATGAGCACTGCGGAAACACCTGCCTCACTGACTCCACGTGGTTTCTGTACTCCACGTTGTGGGAAATTCTGCCCCCACTATCTTCCCTCACTCATTTCATGAAAGCCTTCCCAAAGCTCCCTTTTATCATGTGACTTGCCTCCAGAGACTTCCCCGATTCTGGCTTCTCAGTGACTATGATGAGGGTTGTGCCACCATCATTGTAAACTCACAGTGTAGAGAAGAAGCTTAGTTTTCTCCTTGCCTTGTTCTAGCATCCATTCTGAATGGCGCTGATCACTCCTTGCTGAACTGCTCAGCTAGCCTGACTTTCTGGATCATCTTCAGTTTATCCTCTGTCCTCTCCTCTCCGTTTTTCATCATCAATTCTGGAAGGATTCCAAGACGTATCTCAATCTTCCCGTAGATTACAATCATTTTTCTGCCTCTAGCTTCTTGCTCCTTTGCTTAGCTAACTCAGATTGAAAAACAAAACAAAACAAAACATCACATAATGGCATAATCTGGGTGGTAAACATGGTGGTGAAGGCTGAGAAAAGAAGTCTGAGATCAAAATGCCAGCAAACTCCTGTGAGGGCCTGCTCTCTGGCTCCCAGACAGAGTCATGTGTTCTCACGTGGTAGAACGAGGGAGCTGGCTGCTGGAGACTATTTTGTAGGAGCACTGATCCTATTCCCGATGGCTCCACCCTCTTCTGTCTTTCTTCTCTACCCCAGATTCCCAGCTCGTCCCTGTTTGGACCTTACCACTCTCAACATCCCCTCTTCTATTTTCAGAGGACATGTTTGTACTGTTGTGCTAGGGATTGCGCTTTAATGTGAAGCTTGGCGGGGACACAGACTTTCAAATTCTAACATCATCGTTTGTCCGTCGCTAAAAAGACTCCATGACTTTTCACTGCATAAAAAGACATATCCACATTAAGTTCTCTAGCTGTCCTTGGCCATTTTATAGCATGAACTCGTGGTTTGGGCCAGGCCAGGCTCTTGAATTCCCCTTCAATACTTGGTTGGTTCCAATCTTTCTGCTTTTGGTCCTGCTGAAAATGATTTGAAAGTTGAGACTGCTAAAGAAACTTGATTTACACTTGGTCCAGAGAACAAAAGAAACTACCTAGTTCTCCTTAAATCAGAACAAGAAAAAAATGTAAGTTGTATGGTGTGACGGTGTGAATTGTCAGCTCGTCACCTGCAACAGGAAAAAGTATCTAAGACAAATACAAATGACGAATATTGTGAAATGGGTTTGCATTTCATGCCATGGCTTATGGCAACCAGAAGTCAGTCTGGGTCTTTTTGGGTTCATAAGTGACAGGATCTGAAGATGGCTGCAGTTTGCAAATGTGTGGATTTCAGTGTGATAAATGAGAAAGCAGAAAGACAAGAAGAATGGAGGGCTCCTCTACACATGGAGAGGAAGGGTTGTAGGTAGGCTTCACTTACATATTCACAGGCTTATGGGTTTTACAATAATTAAAAAATTAAAAGCTTGGCTGGGGAGATGGCCCAGTTGGAAAGTGTCTACTGCTCAAGCACTGGTACCCAACTTTGGATTCAGAACCCCTGTAAAACTAGGTGTGGTGGCATGTGCCTCTGATCAAAACCTTGTGTGGGTGTCATCGTGGGGTATGTGTGGAGACAAGTGGGTTTTCGAAACTCATTGACCATCAACCTACTCAACTTGATGAGCTTCACCGTTCAGTGAGAAACCCTGTTTCAAAAAATTGCAATACTCCCTACAAGAATCATAAACCAACAAAAACCTCAGAACCAAGCAACAAGAGACCCCCTTTTGAGTGACTCTTAAAATAATATTGACTATTGTCGATGCCCTTGGATGCCTATCAATAATGGCACTCACATGTCGGTGGCAACCAATAGCTGTCTAAGTGGACGTAAGGCCCACTCAACAGGAGAGAAATCATGCCTGGTACTAGAAACCTAGGCAACTACCTGAGGCTAGTGAGATCATTTATTTTAGAAGTGAGTCTACTACCACTATTTTCCTAGAGCGGTATAATTCCTTAACTACACCCTAAACCCTATACCCACAAATAAGTGTAGCTACCATCCCTCATCAAGGAAACTCCTCTTTACAGCAAATGGCCACAATTATAGAAAACCACAACTGGACACAAAGCAAAGAGCAGTGGATTCGGGGGCACCCAGCTGCAGCACAGCTTGTGAATCTAGGGCTCAGAGAACATCACAGAAAACAGGCCAGAAAGACTGTAAGAGCCAGAATGCCAGGAAGTCTGCTGTGTGACTGGGGGAGACTCTCACAGGGTCCCACCCCTAGACAAAGAACAACAGGCAGCTAGGAACAGCTGAGAGAGGGAGAATTAGCCTCTCCTGTGGGTGAGCTCCCTGATTGGTTATCCAACACAAAGTTGTAACATTTGTACATAAATAAAAAATGACTCAGTGGGATATGTGTGTGTATGTGTGTGTGTGTGTGTGTGTGTGTGTGTGTGTAAAAGAGGCTATAAATTTGAGATTTGAGAGGGAGGTATGGGAAGGATTAAAGGGAGGGAACATGGGAGGAGCTGGAGTGATGAAATAGAAGAGGGAAAGATATGTAGTTATATTTTAATTAAAATGTAAATAAATAAGTAAAAGATAAAGGTAGAGAGCAGATGAACAGAGATGCCTGATCTCAGGCCTCCACACACTTACATACACACATACACATTACATGCACATGTGCACACATGGCTTATATGCCCAACACCAGAGTCTTAGTCAGTGTCCTATTGCCATGAAGAGACATCATGACCATGGCAACTCTTATAAAGGAAAACATTTAATTGGGGCTGCTTACAGTTCAGAGGTTCAGTCCATTATCATCATGGCAGGAAACATGATGGTACGCAGGCAGACATGGTGCTAGAGGAACTGAGAGTTCTACATCTACATCTGCAGATAGCAGGAAGATCAAGACTCTGGGCCTGGCTTGAGCACTTGAAACCTCAAAGCCCACCCCTAGTGACACACTTCCTCCAACAAGTCCATACCTCCTAATAGTGCTACTTCCTATGAGCCTATGGGGCCATTATCATTCAAACCACCACAATGAAAATTTAAAAATAATAAAGACAAATACAAATGGGGATGGGGAGACACTTTACTCCACTGGGTGAAGCACTTACAATACACAAGCATGCAGGCCTGACTTTGGATTTCCCCCAAACGTATATAAAGCTAGATATAGTAGCATGCATCTATAATCCCAGTATTGCTGCTGGGAGATGGGAGACAGACAGATGGATAATTAGAAGCTTGCAGGCTGGCAGCCAGCACAGCACACACAGCAGCCAACAGCAGGAGACCTCATCTCAGACAAGGCAGAAGGTGGCTATGGACACTTGAAACTTGAATGTGTGTCCTCTGACACACATGAGCTGTGGTATGTGTGTACCCATAACCCCCCCTCCCTCTTTCTCACACTCACAGATAAAACACTTTAAAAATAAAAGTCAGAATCTACATAAATCATTCTAAATATAAAAACAACATAAAACTTTCAGTACTAAAATTTTTAGTATATGCTTATGATAGTCATAGAACAAAATAAACATTAAAAACGTGTTGTCCTCTATGTCCAAACACAAAGCAAGATCCTTATTCACCGCATTTCCGGATGGCTTTTGAGAAAAGGGAGTTTAGGAACACAATTAGCCTGAAACTTCTTAGGTCCTGTTGATTTTAGTAGAAAAAAAAAATCTCAGCACTGGGGATTAAACCCAAGACATTGCCTGTGCCGAGAGAGCGCTCTGCTGCTGAGCTGTATCCTCAGCCTGCACTGCTTCTTTTAGGTGATTAGAGTGATGGCCTGAAACAGTCAGCTTGATTGAGATGAAGGAATCTAAGCTAGGTTATCTTCCTTTCCTCCTCTCATCCCCCTGTCCTCCTCTTCCCGCCCCCCCCCCCCCCCCCCCCCTCCCCTCCCCTTCCCTCCCCTCCTCTCTCCTCTTTCATTTCCTTCCCTCTCCCCTCCTCTTTCTTTCTCATCCTCCTTTGGCTGTTCCCCAAATGTAAATAGTGAAACCATGAGTGTGCTGTTAACAGATGGTTTCATCAAACAATAAAATTAAGTGGTGATGCTTTGGAGATCCAAATATATGACAGAAGACAAGTGAGGAAAATATCGTTGTCTGTTCTGAAAATAGGCACTCGCTGCTTGGGATTGTATTTGTAGCGTTAAGCCAGTTCATGATTCTCTCAACTCTTAAGCAGGAACACAGTAGATTAGTCTTTAAAAGACTAAATAAGATAACTCAAAATGGCTCTGAAAAGCTAAAGCATCACACCCTTTCCTCATATGCAGAATGTGTGTGTGTAACTATGTCTATCTATGTACATATATACGCACACACGTATATAAATAAATACATGCATGTACCTGACAAGAATCAGAGGGAGAAAAGAGACTGGGAAGGGTGTAGGAGGACAGCACGTAGTGGGGGCATGCAAGAACTGTGTACAATGGGTGTATGTGTGCGAAAATCGTGATGAAACCGATTATTTTTGATGTTAGCTAAAAAGTAATACAAAATAAAACAAAAGACTTCCACAGAGCCTGATGACAGAAGTATCCTTTGTGTTCATGAGCAGATACACAGAGAAAGCACACCACATATACAAACCAGGGCTGTATTTGGCCATAAAGAAGAAAGTGTGTTATTTCCAGAAAAAAAGATTGAACTGGAGATCATGTTAGCAAGGTAGATACTGCATGTTTTTTTCTCATAGGAAGAATTTAATGAAGGATGCATACAAGCATGACATGAATCTAGAAGTAGGGCTCTCTGAGAAGGCGGGAAACCAGCTGAGGAGGAAGTGGAAACAAGAGTGGGTAAGGGGGGTGAATATGATCAGGGCACATGGCAGAATTGCATGAAAATGTCACAATCTACAGTGAATACACGCTAACTAAAATTAGCTAATTGAAATGAAAATGGTTCTAATGATGGCAAAGATGTTGAAACACATGAAGATTTTTGAGTAAGACTATTGCAAGATAAAAGAGTGGGAAAATACCACTATTTTGACATGGATGGGGTTTTACATAAAATGTTAAAAATAGGTAAATTGAGTATTTTGAGTAAAAATAACTAGTTTACGTGTATTACTAGAATGTTGTGTATTTAGCTGGGTTCAAACCTTTTTATTTGTATATTGGTATTCTGAGAAGGAAAACATAGCTACTTTGTATATCCAGGGCTGGCTGACATTTAGACATAGGTGATACTCACTGGACTCTCTAGTACTTTGTGCCCATCTCCCTTTTTCATGTTGAGATTTGGCCTGGTTTGAGACATTTCCTGATGAATACAAGTGGAATGCTCTATAATGGATGCTGTGTTAATTACCGGTCTCATTACTGAAACAAAGTGCTTGACACAGGCAACTTAAGCAAGGGTTTATTTTAGCTTAAGGTTCTGGGGGATACAGTCCAGCATGGCAGGGAACAGGAGGTGATTGGTCACATTGCTTCAATAGCCAGGTGGCAGAGAGTGATGGATCTTTATCCTTAGCTCACTTCCTCATTTTGTTTCAGTCTGGGATCCCTGACTGAAAATAATAGCATGGTGCCACCCACATTTGGGTTGGGTCTTCCCTCTTCAATGAACCCAATCTAGATAATCTCCCAAAACATATCCACAGATTTATTTCTATGATGATTCTAAATCTCATCATGTTGATCATTGAGTTTGGCTCTCACAGGCGTCTTCATTCAGTGCTGACCACACCTGCCTGGGATATGGAGCCATGACTGGAATAGAGGTAAATCCAGAATCCAGACTTTTAGACTTGCCTGGGAGCTTGTGTTCTACAAGTAAGGAAAGGGATAAAACTTCCAGACCTTCAGCTACTTTTCAGAGAGGAGTGGGCAGTGGAAAGAAGGGTAAGGTATAAAGTAAACTGATGTAGTTGGTGTTAGCATGGAGTCAGGCTATCATGGTGATGACAGTTCCTTAGGAGGGACACTGATGGAGTTTCAAGTCAGTTTCATGTAGACCTTAAGGGGCATTGTGTTTGTAGTTGTGAGGTTGATAACTGGGTTACACAAAGAGTACCAAGTAAGAGTAGCTCTAGGAAACTTACAATCTAGAGCAGGAGTTCTGAATCTGTGGGTTGCAAATCCTTTGGCAAATCTCTATGTCCAAAAAAATTTACATTGTGACTCATTACAGTTATGAAGTAGCAATGAAAGCAATTTTATGGTTGAGGGTCACCACAGCGTGAGGAACTGTATTAAAGGATCACAACTTTAGGAAGGTTGAGAACCACTGATCTAGAGGCAGTTATGCATAGAGAACAATCCAAAACCATATCTGTCTTAGGGTTATCATTAATGTGATGAAATATCACAATCAAAAGCAAGTTGGCTGAGGAAAGGGTTTATTTCACTTATGCTTCCATATCACTGTTCATCATCAAAGGAAGTCAGGGCAGGAACCGAAACCTGGGGCAGGAGCTGCTGGAGAGGCCATGGAGTTGCTCTTCTTCTGCCCTTCTGGCAGCACCACCTCCTTTGAACACCCTGTGGACACCTTGAGGAAGCTTCATGGTAACTAAGCTATTTGCGGCCAAAGCACTCCACCTCCTGCAGGCACTATTGCAGACATGATAGTTTTGTGGTATGCTGTGTGTTTCACCATTAAAAATATCAATGAACTCTAGATGATGCTGAATGAAGTTTTTAAACCCAAGACTGAGGGTACAGGCAGAGCCCTACACCTGGTGCACTACCATCAAATCTGTGACTACTGGTGCAAATACAATCTTTCATTTGTAAACTTCTGTGATTGGTGCAATCATGATCTCTCATTTGCCTGGGGGGTCTGTGACAGGATTGGTGCAAACACAGTCCTTCCTTTCCATTTATTGATCCCACATAGCTAAGACACTTTGCAGGTTCAGCCATGATGGTGTGATTACCCCTCTTCTGCCTGTGGAAGCAGGTTGCTTGGCTCAGTTTGTAAGGCAGCCAGGAGATAACCTTTCTGTGGTTTCACCTGATGTTGCAAATTAGTCCCAAACAAAATTCTCTTAGATGATCTTTTCCTGCCTACTTTTGAGTGTCTTCAGTAATAGAGTGGTCTGAGCTGGTGGGGAGGGGCGGGTCAGAGAAAAGACGGCTGCCGCAGTGATAACATTGACAACAGTGAGGTAGCGGAAGAGCTTGAGAGAGGGACTGGGATGGACACGACCAGGCAGAGAAGTGGCAGAGAGGTGGAGAAAGCAGAGGGCTGGGAAGGACTGGAGAACTGAGGCTGAAGAAAATGAAGCTGTAAAGAGACCAAGAGGAGGAATGGCAGGCCTTGGGTGTTTGGGAGAGTTCCAGGGAGCAGCTAAGTCCTAAGAGCCCAGGCTCTTTGACACCTTAGGTCTCAGAGATGTTGTCAAAGGCTGAGGCATCTGTACCCAAAGGCCTGAAGTTTGTGATGCCTATCACTGGAGGGCTAAGGGTTTTAGCACCTGGAGCCTGGAGGAGATTTAGAACCCTAGACAGTGCTCCCTACTGTTGATTGCTGTTGTTCTCAGGCTGTGCTGTGCCCATGCTGACAGAAGCCCAGGATTAATGACAGCCAAATACCAGAGTTGCTGGTGCCCGGAATGATAAGCTTGGTGCCTAGAGCAGTAGTCTCTGGCTTCTACAGGATCTGCTCTGGGTTTGCTAGCCTGTGCCCTAGGTCTTAGGCACTTGCCCAGGATTGCCAGCAGTGCAGAGGAGCTACTCCTTGTCTACCCACGACTCCTATCTGGGTAGAGCAAAAAGAAACTCAGCCAGAAGATTGGTAGGAGCTAGAACTGAAGCCAGAGGTGCTGGTTAAAGCCAACTGAGGGGTTCTGGTACTCTTTCCCTCTGGTCTTGGCAACCTTTCCTTCATGGTTCTTCTCCATCAAAGCCTCTTCCCAGCTGGGAGAAACACAGAATTGGGTGCTTCTGCTTTCCTTTGCTGCAAAAAGGCTGTGCAACAACTGGCCGCAAAATATTCATCTAGCTCAGAAGTCAGCGGGATTCCCATGATCAGGGCTGCCTCTGCCCTTGGCCAGACTTGCTCATGAAGTTGTGAGTCAGTCAGCAAGCTTGCTGATCCTGGCTGAACTTATTCACATTTCTGGGAGTCAGCCAACTTCATTAGTTGATGCAAGCTTAGGGCGGTGGGGAAGATCCGAGTTACAGTCACATTTCCCAGTTTTTTTTTTTATGTTCCCTTTCAGAACCTTGCCAAAGATACTTCATTACTTTATATGAGATAGCTGTGACACTTTCCCAGACTTTTCTTATTTTTGATGACTTTTACCATTTTGAGATATACTGACCAGGTATTTTGTAGCAATCCCCATATTGAGGTTGGCCTGAAGTTTTTCTTGTGATTAGATTAGAGATGAGGGTTTGGGGCAAAGTGCCATATAAGTAAAATGTCATCTCCATCCCATCATATCAAGAATCAACAAGTTTTATCATTGCATTGCACTTATCAATGAATCTCATATAAGCACTTATTTTTAATTATATGAACTATGCAAGGAAGAACAAATTTACTAATTGCTTCAAATTATTTCAGAAAAATTTTAAAGATTTATTTTTATTTGTGTGTGTGTGTGTGTGTGTGTGTGTGTGTGTGTGTATGTGTGCAGGTGCTTGCAGAGGCCAGAAGAGTGTGTGTGGCCCTCTGGAGCTAGAGCTACAGGTGACCATGAGCTGCCCAACGTAGGTGCTGGGTTCTGTTCCAGAGAACAGAAAATTCTGGCTCTCCAGAAAAGCAAGAACACTTTCAGCCACTGAACCACCTTTTTTAGCCCCTAAAACTTTTAAAAATTACATTTATTTATTTAGTGTGTTCATTTACCATGTTGTGTTCAAAAGTTAGAGGACAGCGTGTGGAAATCTGTTTTCTGCTTTCCAGGGAGCAAACTCAGGTTTCCAGATTTGGCTGCAGTGTCTTGGCCACTGAGCTACCTCACAGGCCAAGTTTCTTCAGATTCTAAGAGAATTTCATAAGTGCTTTTATAAGTGTTTTATGTCATTTTTAATATATATACATATATATATATATGCACATGTTCATTTGTGGGAAATATGCCCATGAATGCAGGTGCCTGGAGGCCTGAAAAGGGTTCCAGATCTCTTGTAGCTAGAGTTACAGAGAGTTGTGGGCCTCCTGGTGTGGGTGCTGGGAACCAACAGAGTCATCCCTCCAGGCCAAATTTCATTGTTTTAATTGTCATTTGGGTTAAACACAAAAGGCATGAGATCTTAAATGGACTAGTTGTTACAAGAATGAAAACTAGGGTTACTTTCTCATAAAAAGTACAAAATGAATAAATAAAAATTCTTTAAGCAAAAATGGAAGGACACGACCATCACTAAACAATACACATCTTTCCAGCTGAAGGACTCTTGGGTAAGAGTTCCTATCAGCAGACAGCCCTTTTTGTGATGACAGAGTGTAAGAGGTAATTTAATTTCCAGTAAGCTTTTCTATCTCCCTTGACTAATGCTTTCCTCTCTCCCCCAGAGTTACTTCTTATCATTGGAAAAATGATATTATCTACCCCAGTGCTGCTCATTTTCAAAAGCACTCATAGCAAGAATTTTTAATAGTTCGATTCTTCACTTCCTGCCATAAAAGTGTGGGGCCTCTGCTTTCAATTACAACAGCAACCCAAACTGAATTCAGATGCTGGGCACATAATTCTTAAGTCCCACATTCTAGGACCACAAATGAGAAGGCACTAGGCAGAGTGAGCATTCTCTTGCTCAATAAATATGTATTAAGCTTCTATTATGGGCTAGGCTCTCAGCCAGGAGACAGTGGCTTTCCTGAAGGATAAGGAAATGTGTGTGTGTGTGTGTGTGTGTGTGTGTGTGTGTAAAGACTGCTACAGATGTAGGGGAAACCAAATTCCCTAAACCTATACATCAGCACAAGTGGCACATTTGGGAGAAGGATAGCACAATCTCTGTATTTAATTATCTTAAGAGTTTAGGGTCAGAGTGGGGGCTTCCTGCAGAAAGTAACTGTTGTGCTCATATGTAAAGAGTGAGCCACCCAAACAAGGGCAGGACTGTTAAAGCAGTAGCCACTGCCTGAGAGGCACAGAGGAAGACAGCACTTGGTTCTTCAAGAAAAAGATAAATTGCTCAGTTGAAGCTGTGTGTATTGGTTGGAGAATGGAAAGGTCCAGGCAGAGGAGAATCAGGAGAGTTGGGATGGTAACAAGAATTTCAGATCTACTACCTACCAGTTCCAGCTTTGAATGAATTAGTCTGGGCTTCCTCCTCCTCCTCCTCCTTCTCCTGTTCCTCTTCCTCCTCTTCCTCCTCCTCCTCCTCCCCCTCCTGCCCCCTCCTCCTCCTCCTCCTTCTCCTCCTCCTCTCCTCCTCCTCTTCTCCTCCTCCTCTCCCTCCTCCTCCTCCTCTTCTCCTCCTCCTCTCCCTCCTCCTCCTCCCCCCTCCTCCTCCTTCTGAGAAATTTCAGACAGACATTTCCCATCTCTCTCCTGCCTTTGGCCACTCCTGAAATGAGGATGCTTGCGATTGGGTTGCAGGGAACAAGAAATCGCGTTCTGCCTGTTTCCATTTAGTGCCATATCGTGCTGCCCCAAATCCTATGCATGGCTTTTGTCTTTTCAATTATGTGTTTGACTCTGCGTGTGCAGAATGTTCAACAAGACTGAGAATTGTGTGCTTTTGACCTATGCAGGACAGAAAGGACCCCGTGGAGGCAAGCTTCTTTTCCAGTTCCCATTCAGATGTTTTTCAAAGCAGTGGGCTAGTTGACACTGTACAGAGACATCAATACCGCTCAGCTCACTACATGATGGGTATAGCAGGAGTTTTGCATGGCTCTTCTTCTTCCTCTTCCTCCTCCTCTTCTTCTTTTTTTCCCATTAAGTAAATGGCCAAGCCAGCTATTTATCAGGTACCCTATTAGTCACCCTATTTTCTGGCTTTGTTCAACTTCTCTTGCCTAAATATCATCTCCTTGATTTCCTAGTCAGAATCCTTAACCTTGACTGTCTTTGCCGCCTTCTCTTCTCTACCAGGCTAGATCCTGCTCTGACCGACACTAAAGTTAGTCCTGGGTCAGAGTCTCTTCTACTATTCCATTTGAGGTCCCTCTCCCGAGTCATGTTAACCTATGATTCTATCTGTCTCTGTTGACCCAAGGTCCCAGGCAAGTACTAGGCTGGGGACTCATGGAGGACTAGGACCCTATGGTGGTTGTGTCACTGACCCAAGCCATCATCATGGGTATACACAGACAGAAATAATAAAGAGAAGAATTAGTGAATAAAAGAGCAGTTTATAGAGAAGACACTAGAATGCTTTTCTTTGTACCTTAGGACACTTTAAAGGGAAGTTTCTTGAAAGATTTTTTTTGTCTTCATAACAATATAACAAAAACTGCATTGTATTTTAATTGCTTAGGACACTGGAAACACAGCCCTGTAGTTGAAGGTGTGGACTGGGTGCACAAGACCCTGGGTTCAGTCAAAGTACTGCACAATGATTATCATTTAAATAATCACTCAATAGTAATGAATGTTTCCTGGAAATACTTAAGAATTTACAGATAAGTAAGATGCAAAGAAAAACCCCTATAATCCCACCACATAGATAACATCTATACTTAGTTATATATGCCCTACATTTTATCTAATGAGTATATATATACATATGTATAATTTCAATTACTATATATTTTATAACTCTCCTTTAATCATTTTCGATATTACCAACATCATTCTTGCCATTAGTCTTGCTTTAATAATTGTAAGATGAAACATAGCCAGATTGTTGTCTTGTTTGATGATTTTTCTGCACATTTATCTTTTTTCATTCCATTTTTAGAATATATCCTTACAAATAAAAGACTGGTGCTCCTGAGGTGGGATTCAAAACATCTACCACAGGTTGAAAATCTAAGCTGAAAAATACACTTAACAGCCCTACCTGACCACAGCATTGTTGGTTTAGCACAGTGGCTCTCAACTTGCCTTATGCTCTGACCCTTTCACACAGTTTCTCATGTTGTGGTGACCCTCACAACATAAAATTATTTTCGCTGCTAATTGTAATTTTGATACTGTTACTTATTGTAATGTAAATATAAGATATGTGGATGGTCTTGGTTGACCTCTGTGAAAAGATCGTTCAATCCACAGATTGGGAGCCTCTGGATTAGCACCTTGGAACCCTCAGAGAATGGTTGCTTTGCTCTTGGAAATGCAGAGCTCTCTTTGCTGCTGCTCCCCAGCATAGGAAGAGAGCATCATATTACTTACCGTTAACCCCCCAAAATCAGTGCCTTCTTTAGTCTCTCTCTCTCTCTCTCTCTCACACACACACACACACACACACACACAAGATACTGCTGGCAGTTGGGACAAATCTCATCCATTCACACCCCCCAAGTAAAAACACAGAGGCTTTTATTAATTGTAACTGCATGGCCATGGCTCAAGCCTTTTGCTAGCTAGCTCTTATATCTTAAATTAGCCCATATCTATTAATCTATGTACCACCACATGTTCTGTGGCTTTACCTGTGTCCCATTACATGTTGCTCCTTGGGTGGCTCACTGGCATCGTCTCTCCTTGTCTGCTTATCTCGCCTATACTTCTTGTCTGGCTACTGGCCAATCAGCGTTTTATTTATCAACCAATCAGAGCAACACATTTTCACAGCATACAGAAAATCCCACAGCATAGAACCTCTGTAACTTTCTCATAAATTTTAAATAATCTCTTGGTTGCTTATAATACTTAATGCAATGTAAGTGTTATGCAAGATAAATAACTTGTCCATATTCAGTGCAGATATATTTTTCCCAGATATTTTTTATCTGTGATTTGTTGAATCTGTTATTGTGGAACCCATGGACACAGATGGCCAACTGTATGGTTTCTAGGGAAAACATATGGCTCTAGCAGTGTCAAAAAATCATTAAGTCAAACCACAGTCAATCAGAGACCATCTGTAATGGGCTCAAAGACACACGTTTGATTTTCATGTGCAGACTTCATCTTTTTCAAAGAATTTCATACCATCAACACTCCCATCAAACTGGATCCTTGATACTATCTTGGACTGTCATTATTTTTAGTATTTGGCAATTAATCAGTGGAGAGGGGATCTTATTGTAAGGGGTAGCATGTTGATGAATGATGGTGTTGAGCATCCATCCTTCCAGTCAATCTGGTTACTTGAGTTTTTGATTCCTTTTTGTGAGTTACTCTAATTATTTTACCAGTTTTCAATTGCTTAGTATGTGGTTTTGCCTATCAGCCATGATAATACTAAGGCTTATTGGGCCTGCTATTTGCTAAATCATTTCATATAATACTGTGCATAGCTCTAACTTTTGAAATAAGAATTCTAGTTTTTTGCAGAAACGTGATGCCTTTTCCAGCATTGCTTCCCAGAAAATTGTGATTTTCATTTTGGAGAGAATCTGATGTAAGGAGACGTGAATTAAGACACTGAGTTGTCAAGAAGGAACACTGGAGTTGACTTTATCTGTCATCTTACCTTTGAACAAAAACCCACATGGCATTATTACCATTTTTTTTCTCACATATGGAATACAATACTGTGGGGCTTGGGTGATAGTTTAGTTGGTAAAGTACTTGTTGTGCAAGCATAAGGACCGGAGTTAAAGACCCAGAAACCATGTTAAAAAAAAAAAGGCTAGCATGGAGATGTACACTTATAATCCCCGTACTGGTTGGGTAGAGACAGGCGAATTCCTGGGGCTTATTGGTTAGACAACCTATACAACTCAGAGAACTTCAGGCTAATGAGGGAACTTGTCTCAAAAAACAAGGTGGTGGCACACGCCTTTAATCCCAGCACTTGAGAGGCAGAGGCAGGTGGATTTCTGTGAACTTGAGTCCAGCCTGGCATATAAAGTGAGTTCCAGGACAGCCAGGAGTGTTACACAGAGAAACCCTATCTCAGAGAGAAAAAAAAGGTTGTTGGTTCCCAAAGAATGTCAAAAGTCACCTAGGTTTGTCTTCTGGCCTTGACACACAAGCATACACATGTGTATGTACAATTGTACTCATATGTATATGCATACTCAAATGCATATACCAACACACACACACACACACACACACACACACACACACACACACACACACACACACACACGCTCAGAGATAGAATGAAATAAATATAATCACGTGTGTCTGTAACAGATATGCTTGATGCCAGAAATACATTTTCTTTTTGATTTATTGTTTGTCTTTTATTTATGTCTTGGCTATGGGTATCTATGTTTTCAAGGTTATCATAAAGGTAATAAAGGTAATCCACAAACATATAAAAGATGTGGGTAATGACAAACAATTCAGTTCATTCCTGGCTCTGTCTCCAGTTAACCACTCAAGAAGTTGGCAAACCCAATCATCTTTTCTTTTGCGTCTATGTTCAGAACCATAATGAGAAAGTATTTCACTACTGTAAGGTGTGATGAATATTCATTTATATTTTTCTTACTGATTTATGCTTTATTTTACCCCTAAATTTTTAATGCCATGGGGTTTATTTTGACTTTACAGCACGATATATGTTTCTTTCATGTTTTTTTTACTGAGTAGTTAGGTAACATTAAATTTTAAATCTGGAGAGAAAGCAGGGAGTATTTCATGTCCAACTGCAGAATCCAAGAGGATTAATTGTAGAGAAATAAAATGAGGAAAGATGCCAATGCTGAGGGATTCACAGTAAAGAACTGCTTCTGTGAGTAGAAAGGGAACATGTTCATTATTTCCCCAGTGGAACTCACAATTTTTCAGTGATTGGTTTCAACAAAAAACTGATGCAACAAGAGAGGAACTCACAGGGCCACTCCTAGTCAGTTCTTCTACCCAGATTTCCTCCATTGCTGTATCCAAGGCAGAGCAATGCAGGGGATTCTCCTAAGCCTATTAGGTTTGGGACCTCAATAATGTCAGATGAAAGCCCTTTGTCTTTTAGGGCTAGTTTCTTGGGGGCCCTTGATATGTGGCCTAGCTTGGAAGTCAGAGGTGAGAAATACAACTCTTCAGCCTCACAATGCTCAGCTGGTGACACATTTGAACTTGAACATGGGAGCCAAGGTCTTAGAGGAGAGTTGGATAGTGGTAGAGGAGAGTTCGGAGGAGGCTGCCCTAGGAAAGTCCCAAACCTGTTCTCTTTTCAAATTTTTTCTTTCATTCCTTGTGTTAATTTAAACATGCTCAGATTTTATATAATACACATGGCCTTGGCCCAGCACACAATGTTCTCCTCTGATTTCTAGTTGTCCCCTATCTTTTGCTTTCTTTTACTAGGAAAACAACATCCTGCTTTCCTGTACCAATTATGAATCCTCAGTGAAACCCCTCTCCCTTTGGATCATGTCCATGGCCCCCTCATTTGTTTCCTCACCTCCAGTGCTTTCCTGTAGCTAGAGTTTTTCTGGTCCTGCCTGGCCCACAGTCAGGACAAATCTCTCTCACCTGCCAGTCCCGCAGCAGCTCAGACCCAACCAAGTAAACACGGAAACTTATATTGCTTACAAACTGTATGGCTGTGGCAGGCTTCTTGCTAACTGTTCTTATATCTTTTTTTTTTTTTTTTTTGTTTTTCGAGACAGGGTTTCTATGTGTAGCTTTGCGCCTTTCCTGGAACTTGCTTTGTAGACCAGGCTGCCCTTGAACTCACAGAGATCTGCCTGCCTCTGCCTCCCAAGTGCTGGGATTAAAGGCATGCACCATCACCACCCGGCTCTGTTCTTATATCTTAAATTAATCCATTTCTATAAATCTATACCTTGCCATGTGGCTCGTGGCTTACCGGCATCTTCACATGCTGCTTGTCATGGTGGCAGCTGGCAGTGTCTCTGCCTCACTCAGCTTCCTGTTCTCTCAATTCTCCTCTCTGTTAGTCCTGCCTATACTTCCTGCCTGGCCACCGGCCAATCAGTGTTTTATTTATTGACCAATCAGAGCAATTTGACATACAGACCATCCCACAGCACTTTCCTTTTGTCCTTCCAGCACAGAATGAGTGGATGATGCTCATGTTCCTACAATACCCACCTGCGGAGGATACAGCTTTAGTTCTATTATTGCTTAGACTATGTGTTTTGATTATTGAGTGAAGTCTAGATAATACGTAGCATGTGAACTCATTTCATTCATTTCTAGTCCTTCCCTCTGCTGCTTTATCCTCTCGTTATGCCACACTATCATGATGTAGTCAGACTTTTCTTTGGGCTGCCAGCTCACAATGACAAGGAGACTTATGATTGATGATGAAAGCTTGGCCTTAGCTGAGGCTTTTTCCTAACTAGCTCTTATAACTTAACCTGTCTCTATTAATCTACATTCTGCCACATGGCTTGGTTACCTCTGCTCTGTAGTATGTCCAACTTCTTCAGAGTCTCCTGATATCTCCACCTCTCTTCTTCCCAGAGTCCTCCCTTTCCCCAGAAGCCCTGCTTATTCTCTCCTGCCTAGTTATTAGCAGTCAGCTCTTTATTAAGCCAGTCAAAAGGCATCTTAGGCAGAGACACATCTTTACACTCTACACAAATATTCCACAACATCATGGTCCAGCCCTGTGGTTTTTTGGTGTGGTTTTCCCTCTTCCCATGTCTTCTTGTTCATCTTTCAACACTCCCTCTCAAAGTTTCCATGTGCATAAAGTCTTGCTGGGTGCTTCAAGCCAGGATGACCTTCCTCCACCTTTTTCATAATTAATTTTATTGTCTTCATTTGATTATCTAGAGTATTTTGCCTGTGTCCCCACTCCTTACTTGTGGAGCTCCATGCTATTCTTCTGACAAGGAACTTACGTAGCTTGTCCCCTGACTTCATTCTTCCCAAGGTTTACATTCAGTGGATGTTCAGCACACACCCGCCAAATCGTCAGTGCTCAGTAAGCATTTAGCATTAACAATTCTGCTGGGTTGCCATTAACCCAGGGGTCATCTTAAATTTAATTGCCACTTAGAAGTTTCTAGAGCAAGGCTAATTAACACTATTTGCACAAAAGCTTTTAGGGGAAGGAGACATTTTCACAGCTTGTTTGAAGTATGGATTTTCAAGCCTCATTTTGAATTTGTCTGTATTGATACCTCAATGAATTCATCCTTTAATAGTAAGTCTGTCTTAACTCAGGTCTAAAATAACAACTGCACACAAGTCTTTATAAGGCATACTAAGTTATGGGGAATGAAGAAAAACAGAAATGTACTTTTAAATCATCTTTAAGAAACTATAAAAGATGTACAATAGTCTTCTACTTGCTGTTTGTTATATTATTCTAAGTGTTCAACTTGTGTTAATGTATTTAACCCTTGGTTTGCCTCTAAGAGATAGTTAAAAATTATAATTTTCTCTTTTTTGTTTTGAAACAGCAACTTTCTATGTAACCAGGGCTGGCCTCGAACTGTAGTCCTTCCCAGTGCTAGGATTATCAGAGTGTACCACCCTGCCTGGCCTCAGTTAGCCTTTGGTCTGACTAGACCACATGCTGATCTAGAGGGTTCATTCAGAAAGAAGACAGGATATAAAAGTTAAGAGGAACATTATAGAACCAAAGGCTCTGGGCTTCTGAGATGAATATTCTGTTCCACAAAGAGAAATGAGCTGTGAATTTTAAGATTTATATTTTGTCATACCCTGAAAGTATGCTGTTGTGGAATATTACTTTAAATATGTAAAGGTGTGTTACATTTGTTTATGCTGCATTTGTTTAATGATGTAAAGATGTGTTGCCTTGCCTGCCTAAGACACCTGATTGGTCTAATAAAAAGCTGAATGGCCAATAGCAAGGCAGTAGAGAGGTAGGCAGGGCTGGCAGGCAGAGAGAATAAATAAGAGGAGGAATCTAGGCTCAAGAAGGAGGAAGAAGGGGATACACCTGGGGCCATTCAGCCAGATACTGAAGAAGCAAGAAAAGGAGGACATACAGAATGAAAGAAAGGTAAAAAGCCCTGAGGCAAAATGTAGAAGAAGAGAAAGAGGTTAATTAAGTTATAAGAGCTAGTGGGACAAGCATAAGCTAGGGCTGAACATTCATAACCAATAATAAGTCTCTGTGTCATGATTTTGGAGCTGGTTGGTGGCCCAGAAGAAAGTGTGCAGCAGTATGTACCCAAATTTCTTTGCTATAACGTCCTAATGTGTGAGTATTTATCCCAGTGAGATAAAGTCATATCATACCTCATTCAGAGCAGAAAAATGAATTCTTTGATCAATTTTTCTTACTGTGTTTAGAGCTTATACTAGGAAAAATGGGATCTACAGTTCTCAGAATGTGATCTGGGGCCCATGGGTGCCCTTAAGACACTCGAGACCCATGCATGCCCCTAAGACACTTCTAAGATTATCTTCACAAAAAAATGAAGATTCGCCGGGCGTTGGTGGCACACGCCTTTAATCCCAGCACTCGGGAGGCAGAGGCAGGCGGATCTCTGTGAGTTCGAGGCCAGCCTGGGCTACCAAGTGAGCTCCAGGAAAGGCGCAAAGCTACACAGAGAAACCCTGTCTCGAAAAACCAAAAAAAAAAAAAAAAAAAATGAAGATTCAAGGCCTATGTGGCCAGCATGGTCTATTATATGGCTGCAAGTTAAAGGCAGGAGCAGATGTGAGAATATAGTTGACTTCTGGCATACCAAAAATTAAATTTGAAAATAAAAAGTAAAACACCTATTTTTTCTTATCAAATTATTTTTGTCTTGGAAAAGTTATTTTTTATAACAATATATTAATTGTATTGACCTTTTAACATCTGGTGGATATAATGGGTTTACTGTTGTAATTTCAAAATAAAAAATGTATTTTTAAAGATTTATTTTATTGTAAATTATGTGTATGTAGGTGGGTATGTGCATTTGTGTGCATATATGTGCCTGTAGGGGCCAGAAGAACCCCTGGAGCTGGGGTTTCAGGCAGGTGTGAGCCTCACAATGTGGGTGCTGAAACCCAACTTCTGCCCTGCCAGAGTGGCGAGTGCTCTTAACTGCGGTGACGTCTTGCCAGCTTGCCCAATGAATAAATGTTTTAAGTGGTCACTTAAAAATCTTAATTTAGTCAATATTAACAGGTATAACCCGTATAAACAAAAGCATAATATAATTGGTGAGATTAGTATCATTTGTACTAAGTTACTCACTGTATTAAGTTAAAACACAAAGGAATCAACAATTTGAAATCTATTCATGTGGGGGAACTAGAATGGATGCAAGTCTTGAATTGCACCTACATTATCCTCTTTTTTTCCCTTTTTTCGCCCCAAAATTTATTTACTTAAAAATACCATTGTTTGAGAATTTCTTATACGAAGATAATGTGTTTTGATCTGATACACCCCATCTCCCCCTCTCCTCTAACTCTTTCCATGCTCCCCCACTTTTCTGTTTTAAGTTTATGCTTTCCTTATTTTGTTAATTTTTTTATGGTTCTGGAGTTTGAACCCAGAGCTTGGCTAATGCTCCTCTGTGGAGCTACATTCCTTCCTTACATAGGTTTCTGAAACTGTAGTTCAGTTCTCCATGTGTGCTTAAATATTTAAACTTGAATGCATTTTGTCCTGTGGGTTCATTTGATTTGAAATTTTATTCAAGTATGCAGTGTGTATTTGTAAATCCTATCATGTGGTAGGTACACAGCTGAGCATTAGAAGCAAGATGGGACATGGGAATGCCTGCCATCAAGGAGCTTGATCTTGGCGTTCAGTCTGAACAGTTCCTGAGTAGCTGTTCTCTGTGTCTACTGCTTAGCAAGGCCTCTGGGTAGTT
The DNA here is from genome assembly GCA_902168325.1 of Peromyscus nudipes. Taxonomy (NCBI): domain Eukaryota; kingdom Metazoa; phylum Chordata; class Mammalia; order Rodentia; family Cricetidae; genus Peromyscus; species Peromyscus nudipes. The sequence goes on along the minus strand of CABHPH010161782.1, from coordinate 3,181 downwards.
GATAACAAGGGGAGCTAAGGTGCCATGTGGGCTCTTCCAAGCAAATCAAGGTGAATACACTTCAGACAATGCCCCCTAGCAGGTCTGTAGTTGGTTTTTATTTTTACTCTTTGCTTTTTGGGGGCCTGCCACCCAGCTCCTAAGTAAATACACAGAGACTTATTCTTACTTAGCTTGGCTTGTTTCTAGCTAGCTTTTATTAACTTAAATTAACCTGTCTACCTTTTTGCTCTGGGCTTTTACCTTTCTCTATTCTATATACCTCTCTTTCTTTCTCTATGGCTGGCTGTGTGGCTGGGTGGTGGGCCCCTGGTGTCCTCCTCTCCTTTTCCTTTCTCACTCCTCCCCCTTTGCTCATTCTTCTCTCTTCTTTTATTTATTCTCTCTGCTCACTAGCCCTGCCTGTTTCTCTCTTCTTCCTAGCTATTGGCCATTCATCTCCTTATTAGACCAATCAGGGGTTTTAGACAGGCAAGGCAACACAGCTTTACAGAGTTAAACAAACGCAACATAAAAGAATGCAACACATCTTTGCATCATCAAACAAATGTTCCACAGCATCAACAATGTAACACATCTTTAACTTAATATTCCACAGCACAGGTCTCAGGATACAGAGTCCAAGGAAGGGAGAGATCTGTGTGTACTGACATGAAAAGGAATTTGGGTCTGGTGTGAACTCCGAGGTTCAGAAAACAGACAGACTGAGACTGAATGGCTGAGTTGAACTGAGTAGCTGGCACTGTCAAGCTAAGTGTGGAGAGGTGGGCATGCTCATGGAAGTGAGATCACTGCTCCCTGTGTACAAGATGTGGGGTGTGGCAGGAGCCTGCCAGGATAGACACAGGAGGGGGGAATTCTGGCCCACACTAGCCTTTCTGCTGTTGCCTATGAGTGCTTTCTTATGTCTTCTAGCTTACTGGCAAGCAGATTTCTCTCTTGGGTGTGCTTAAATGTCCATGCCATCATCTCGTGTTTCCCAAACTTGCCAGATTCCAAACTTTCCCACAAGTGTTAACTGGAAGGGCTAGTTATGGCCATATGCGTCAGAGTCAGTCCTGGATGTGCTGACCTCAGGAGGGGCCTGGGGTTCCGAGTCCTCATCAAGATGTCCAGGAAGCCTTCTTTAAAAATTACCATCAAGGGTTTGTGAAATGGCTCAGAGGTTAAGAGCACCTGCTGCCAAGGCTGATGATCCAAATTCACCAGAACTCACATGGTGGAAGGAGGGAACCAATTCCTGAGAGTTGTCCTCTGACCTCTACAGGTGTGCTGTGGGATGACATCTTCCCCCAAATAAATAAATAAATAAACAAATAAACAAACAAACAAACAAACAAATAAATAAATAAATAAATAAAATTATTGCCATGTTTGAGAAGACGACTATAATCCCATTACCAACTTCAAAGCTGCACACTGGGAAACTTAAAAGATAAAAAAGCCCCAAAATGTTTGTTAGACCCTAGTCACAGTGACCCAATCTAACACAGCAAAAACGGTCACTGTAAAAGTAAGCTAGCAATAATTAGGACACTATGATAAGAGTCTTGGGTATTTACTTGTTCCTTTAATGGCACCATGTTCTCCATAGCCTCAGAACCCTGGCTCTGCTGGAAAATCACAGCTGACCTCATTGCTGGTGTTTTCCTGGTTTTAAGATGCATGCCAAGAACCTGGTGTTAGAGTGAGGGGTATGATTAGTGGTGCTGCAGAAGGTGGGGGAATGACAGCTTGCTGGTGGGGAGGGGGAGGCAAGCTCGTCTTTGATTGGGGCTGTAAGTGTTTGTCAGTTCATGACCAAAGTTAAGAGCAATCTCCTGAGGCCAAGTGGAAAATGGAGCTCTAGGCTTCACTTAACTAGAAATTTTGAAGGACTGGAGAGAAATGAATTGCAGCTGGGCTCTCATTTGTACCAGAGAACTTCCTGAGTAGTGGTGAAGTCTGTGTTGTCTGATCCCACAATAAAACACTTTTACTGGAGAAAGTGGTTTTTCAGTTTGTGAAATTACAGATACCACATTTTGAGGACAACCAAGCTAGAAGACATCAGAGATACCAACCGTCACACCCTCCTTCTGTTTTTCCTCACACAGCCTGGTCTGGGAACCAGTAGAAAGGAACTTTGAGCTACCTGTGTCATTGGCTTGCAGGGTGACCTGGGGCAAGCTCATGCCTTTTCCCAGTCTCATCTTCCCAGCCTGCTTAAAGAAAGGTGCATGGATTCCTCCTTCTGTTTGGAATATTGCAAAAACAGAAAGCTGTCATGACCCTGTCTGCAGTCTTCTTAGAGGAAGCAGCCTGAGTATATGGGGGTAAAAGTCTGAGCTGCCTCTACTGTGTTTTAAACTACTTTTGTTGTGTGGCCAAAATACACAGTGTCAGCTTGGGAACTCAAAAAAAACGTGTGTGTGTGTGTGTGTGTGTGTGTGTGTGGGTCATGTATTCATTTACCTATACATTGAAAAAAAAAACAAGCAAAGAACAGTTCTGGGGTTGGAGAGATTGCTCAGTGGTTAAGAATGTTTGCTGCTCTCTTGGAAGACACCAGTTCTATTCCCAGTACCCGAGTGGTTTGCTCACAACCATCTATAACTTCAATTTCAGGGTATCTGTTGCTATCTTCTGGCCTCCAAGGGCATTAGGCAAGCATGCAGTGCACATGCATACATGCAAGCAGAACATTCATACATATAAAGTAAAATAAAATCTTTAAAAAAAATCCAGTTTCTTGTGATTGATGGATAAAGTTTGCATAAAAGTAAAGTATACGATGCTTTAAGATGTGTATACAAACGACATGTAGATTACCTGATATATGATTTTTGTGAGTGGTTATATTGTATAAGATTTTCTTATCATATTTCAGCAATAGAATACAAAATTATTAACTATTCATTTTAAAACTGTAACTTTATGCATTCTGTCCTTTACCACCTGCCTTCCAGGCCCCTTTAACCACCATTAGACTTTGTCACTGTGAATTTGGCTTTTTAAAAAACGTGTCACAAATAAGTGAGATCATACAGCATTTACCTGTGATTCTGTATCTGTCTCATTTCACTATCATAATATCTTTAAGATATGTCCCTCTTATTAAAAATAGGGTTCCCTTCTTTTTTGTAAGGCTGATAAATGTTGGGGTGTGCATGTGAGTGTGTGTGTGTGTGTGTGTGTGTGT